>ML786200.1:703378-723923 GCA_009831015.1 Picea engelmannii | reverse complement strand
CATTCCCCCAGGGGTATCCATTTGGGGTCCAGATTCATCAGCAGATGGGTCCGAAAGATACCAGTACCGAGGACTAGAGCAGGGTGCATCATTGGGGATAGTTTCTAGGCCATTCCGAGAAGTATAGCTCTGAGGGAGAACTTTCCAGACTTCCAGCAGTTACCGTCAGAGCTGCCATAGTCCCAACCCATCCATTGATTTTACAGTGCTCCCATATTCCGTGTATTATCTTTTAGTTTCTTATTTGTATTCTGGCTAAGATCCTTTGTCTGTTGATCTAGTCGAGTATTGTCAGTTTATTCAGCTGCATTCGACCATTTTGTAATCCATAGAGATATCATAATACAAACTTTGCAGTCCTTTGTCACATTTATTATTTGTATGATCATTTATATGTTGTAGACCATTGATCCTACACACACATTAGCAACGTTTCCTAGACTAGCCAAGTTAGTAACATTACAGTGATATCAAATCTTTAGTCCTGCCAGCCTGTGACTAAAGTCGATGAGTTCAATGGGTGACCCAGAAGGAAGAGAGGATGTGGGGAGACAGATATGAGAGGCCAGAGGGCACTGGTAAGGCACCCATGGAACCAGAGGCAGCCTTCATGCAGTTACTCAACAATTTGGTAGTTAGTCAGCAGACCATGACACAGTCTTTGGCACAGTTGGTTGATAGATTAGCTATAGTGGACACTCCGGGCACACCAGCCCCACATGCAACACAGGGGAACTCAGGGGAAGGCAGTAGACCCCAGACACCTACTCGTACATACACATCTTCAAGTAGGATTCCCAGACCATGGTTCCCTAGTTTTCAGAGGGCACCACCAGTAGCAGCACAACAGTCGTTAGCACAGAGGTTTCCCAGTCAGGCGGAATACATTGAAGAGTACAAGAGGGAGTATGCAGCGTTGGGTGGTGACTTCCATCATGACATGACATTGGTCGAGTACTATGGACTTAGGGGCATGAACCATCCCAAAGAACCTCAGAGAGGATGTCAAAAACAACAACAGGTGCATAACATAGATTTCATCCAGAAAGTTGGTAAACTCACCATACCTTCTTTTGACGGATCGTCCAAATGCAGTGCCAAAGATGGGGTACAAAAGCTAGACATGTACTACGAGCTCAACCAGATGACCGAGACGGAGGCTAGTGACTCTTGTGCATTTGAGGAACAGTTGGATGGACAGGATGATAGTGCATGTCCTTCATCTTCCCCGTCAGGCAATGCTGAGGATTCAACACTTCAGCATGGTGGTGACACTTGGGAGGATCCATATGTGTTGGCACTAAGACATGATGAGGTTAGGAGGTTGGAAGAACTACCTATGGGTGTAGACATGGCTTCCAAGGAGGATGATGAGCTTCCTATGATGAGCGAGCCACATTTTTCATCTTCTCAGTCACCTATGCTAGCCACAACACAAGAGGATATCAATGGCATTCCTGATATGGTAGAGGAGCCTTGTGCGGGGATTGTACACAAGGGACATATGGATCTACAGACCCAGGAGGAGAGGTATCACTTGGAGATAGTCGACCTTACACATACCTATAAGTATGAGGAGAGTGAGTCACCACTCTTGGAGATTCCATTGATGGATCAAGTTGTGGAGACCGACAACTTGTTGGGACAATTATTTCCAAGATCGATTTACAGTGATGAGGATGCACTCCTTATTGGACGAGATGACCATAACCCGTGTCTGGACACATCAGTATGGGATCCAAGTGCAGATGATATTAGTAGGGTGAGTGCATAGGAGGATACAACTGCCCATACAGGATACAATGCGATTCATATGGGGGTAGCAGTTGGTGATGGTGTGTAGTGGAATTCAAGAGGACTCAATAGCGTAGTGGAAAATGGGCACTTCAATGCCTTATCTTTTGAGGAGTGTGTTGTTGGGGATTCCATTGTTGACACTAGCAATAAGGGGCATGAAGTAGAACCTCAATGGGACTGTGATCAGGAGTGACGACACTGGACGGGACAATTGAGATTCAGTGAGGACGTGATCATGGTAGCCACTCGATGTATTGATGATACACATGCATTAGTGGTAGGTTATTGTTGGAGGGCCTCAATGGCACATGATAGTTCAGATAGGGGTCTGGCCATTGATGACTTCCATACACTCATGGAGAGAGTGACTATGATGAGGGTCGACTACCAACAATTATTGATGGATAGTGATTACCTATTGGAGATTGGCAAGATGTATCATAGGGCACCAAGGGAGCAGGAGCTTGAGGTGGACCGACTCACTCATGAGTTGGTGAGCACATGAGGATTCTTGGAAGGCACACAGAAAACCCTTCAGAATCAAAGTCCAGATTAGAGGAGCTCCTTGAGGAGACTGGTCAGAGATACACTAAATCTATCTCGACAGAGAGTCAGATATGTTCCTCAGTTAGATTGTTGGAGGATATTCGGGTGTCACAGGGGCCACCATTCATGGGTAGTTCTGAGACAATCAGTCATACACATACACATGAGGATTCCAGAGCGAGGGGCAGTTACAAGGACACTTTCATTTGTGTTCCAAGATTGGTTGATATCCATATAAAGGTTGATCTGGAATTACACCTTAGACATATGATGATGAGAGAGATGTATAGTGGGATTCATGGGGACAAATTGGATGGCAAGGAGGAGACACTCTTAGTGTAGCATGGAGATTCCCCTCTCTTGCAGCAACACATAGTTATGGGAGATCACCTTCACAATAGCAACAACTATCTGAGTGATGATGGAGGGAGAGTGATTGACCAACAGGTTGTGGAGTTATCTACTGTTGTACCCGATAGTTGGAGTTTAGGTGATTATTCACCATGGGTGCTAGTGGATAAGCTTTTGGTCCAATCTTGGGGATTAACCAAAGCATATGATACTTTCCAGTCTCACAGTTGGTTGCAGATATTTATGATAGCCTTTCCCGACACTTTTATCATTGACAACAACACAGGGGGAGCTAGACAATGGCAGGGGACATGGAGAGTTGAAAGGCTAAGACCACCTGACAAGAGTGTCCTGATTGCATACAGCAGGATAGGGGTGGATCATCAGGGGCAGACAGTTGAGGTCCTAGGCGTGATGGAGGGTATCCTAGGCCATGGGACAAAGGATATCTTAGAGGTTGCTACATATTCAGACTCTCATCGGGATGAGGGTGGAGGGATTTTGACAGTTACCAGTAGGGCACATCAGCGGTTAGTGGGGATTGGAAGTAATGAACTTCCAAATTTGACATGGGATCTGGGAGTCCAGTGGGTCGATAGTTTGTTTCATCTTATGAGGATCCACGCATGGAGGGTCCAGTATGGATACTTTGAGCAGACAATCATGATTAGAGTAGAGCAACATCGACGTGATGGTCCATATTAGAGACTAGCATGGGACCCTAGGATTACAGGGCCGGGCATTTCATTGACTAATGGATACATGCAGACATTTGCAGGGGGGAGTCACTTTGATTTTCCATCGAGTTTCAATATTGGGGAGAGCACGTCACTGGCTGGTGATTCGTTGAGGTCTTGTAGTACCTCACTATGGCAACACCATGTTCAGTTGGTGGGGGTTGCTCTGAGTTTGGTATGGTTTGGTAGGATAGACCTATTTCGGGTTGAGGCCATGTGTTATTTGCAGGAGACTCATGGTGTTGATATGTTACAGAACTATACTCCACAGGGCATTGCGGTTCACATTATGATATGGGATCCATGGATTGGAGTGCTTGGTAGTTCAACATTGGATGGAGTTGAGTTTCAAGTAGAGTGGTTGCTCGGGGAGTTGACTGAGATTCTTTGGCCATTGATCATTCTACTCATTAGGAGCATGTGGGTGTCATGCGTGGTGAGCACTTGGAGAGACCACATCTTGAGGGCAATCTACCTTGTGTCACACAGGTGGATATGGGACCCCGATATCATATGTAGTTAGATTAAGCTATTGCTTAAGGACAAGCAATTTTCCGGCAAGGAGGACTGTAATGTCCCCATTTTGGGACATTATAATTTTATAGAGTGTTATGCCTACCAGAGTAGCTAGATAGAGTTTCGTTGCATTCCAACGATTTTCGTAATTTTGAGTTATTATGGGTTATATCTTAATTAAATTCACTAAGAAGGTTATAATGGGCATATTACTTGGAGAAACTTCTTAGTGTAATAGCTCATCGGGAAGAAGAGCACTACAGGATAAGATGATGAGAAGTGACTTTCAGTGGTCGGAGAAGCCATAAGGATGGATAAATCACTTTTTAGAGGTAAAATGGTTAAAATGAATTAATTAAGTGATTTAATCAAGGAATAATAAAATAAAGTAAAAGTCACTTGGAGGGAAAAGGTCAACAACAAATTAGGGTTTCAGCAGTGAATTAGGGTTTAGAAAAGCTATAAGAGAAGGGTCAACGACCTAATTCATCATTATGTAGATTATGACTTGTCATTGAGGAGAAGAGGCGCAGCTCAAGAGAGATAGTTCAGTGGATTCCAGGAGGAAGACACCAGTGGCTGATTTCGGTGTTGAGAGACACACCCTAGTCACTGGGAAGATCATTCAGGTCTCCCATCATTCTCCAGCAGCAGTTACATAGTGTTCAGCAGCAAGGGCACGTTCATCTAGAGTGAGGGCGTAGCTTCTGAGAGGTTTTTGGTCGACTTATCCCATCCAGGGAGAATTCCAAGATTTCCCTCCTACCCATTTGAGAGGAGGGAAAGGCACATATTTTGCCTAGTTCCTCATCATATTCCGACGGAGGAAGCAACTAGGATGCATTTTCCAGACTTGGATGTGCGACACTTTTGGCGGGCACATTTGGGGTTCCAGAGCGAGCATCAGACCAGATTCAGGGAAACCCTTCCAACCCATTTCCCAGTAGACCAAGGCGGTTGTTTTGAGACACATCTCATCTGATTTTGAGGGTGGAATCAATAGGACGCATTTTGCCAGAAGAAGAGGGGCGCATTCCCCTCGGGATATCCATCCGGAGTCCAGATTCATCAGCAGAGGGGTCCGACAGATACCAGTACTGAGGACTAGAGCAGGGTGCATCATTGGGGACAGTTTCTAGGCCATTATGAGAAGTATAGCTCCCAGGGTGAACTTTCCAGACTTCCAGCAGTTACCGTCAGCGCTGCCATAGTCCCAACGCATCCATTGATTTTACAGTGCTCCCATATTCTGGGTATTATCTTTTAGTTGCTTATTTGTATTCTGGATAAGATCCTTTGTCTGTTGATCTAGTTGAGTATTGTCAGTTTATTTAGCCGCATTCATCCATTTTGTAATCCACAGAGATATCATAATACAAACTTTGCAGTCCTTTGACGCATTTATTATTTGTATGATCATTTATATGTTGTAAACCATTGATCCTACACACACATTAGCAACGTTTCCTAGACTAGCCAAGTCAGGAACATTACAAATAAATTGTTGTAGAAAATATTTTCTACAACAAAAAACTTTACCCAAAGGAATTAGCCAAAAAAATGCCCAACAATAGCCAACATCAAGTAGATTAACAACAACAATTTTCCAACTATTTCCAACGATAAAAGAGTGAGAAATTAAGCTTTAAAAAGAGAGTTTGTTGCAACCCGAATGGTTGTAGCATAAATTTGCAACAACATCAAGTTATCCTTGACCAATCAAAATGCCCTAGTGGCTCAAACAAGTAATTAAGGCAAATAATTGATTCCACTTTCAACAAATTCAATATGTCGTAAAATCATGTATTTCAATGCAAGCAATTTATTTCTCCAATGCAATAAAGGATTAGTGCCTTAACAAATGGGTTGTGGAGTCTTCTTCTATTAGGTTAAGGCTAATAAATCTCAAGGGGTGTAAGCCCTTTTACTCCCTTGAGATAGAAACCCTAACAAGGTAAAGTCTAGGAGCGTGTAAACCCTTTTACTCCTCCTAGTAACCTTTGCAATAGCCTTTTCAACAAACAATAATGATAAAAATGGGTGGAGGTTGTAAATCCTTATACTCCTCCAAGGATCTAGGAAATAACAAGTATGGAACAAGAAAGAAACCTAACAAAGTGCAGATTTTCCTTACCAATTCCAAGAAATGCCAAGACAAAACCTCAATTACCAAGCAATTTCATCACCAAAGCAAAGCAAAAGAGCCTCCAAGAGTATTGCACCACTTCCTTCCATAAGACAAGAGATAAACCATATCACAATAGAGAGAGAGAATGAATTTACCTAAGTAGGGCGAAAATTTCAGCCAAGTATCCTTCTCCACATGGAGAGCTATATTAAAGTGAGATACAAATGATCTCTATTTATACAAAATGTCTTAAACATAGTTTGTCCACATAATTTAGGGTAAATCACAAGATAAGTGGTCAACAACCCTAATCTTGCCCCTTTACAAAATACTATTATTTAATTCATACTTTTGCATTTGAAAGAAACCCTAAAACATGACGTCGCCCTCCCTTTGGGTGACTCTTGTCACTTTAAGTCCAGTCATTTAGTTTGGAGATAGGTGAGCTAAGCCTCCAAAGGCCAAGTGTCCACGATCCAAGCCATATCTTCCACAATCATGGGTTATTTCCTCCAAAATGTACCAGGTGTCCTTAAAAACCACCAAACATTATCACTACTATGACATCAAGCTCCAAGAAGGTGACGTTTTGCCTCCCTCAAGCAAAACGTTTGGGTGGTAGTGGCTAGGTTAGGTCCTCCATGATGTCATCTAAGCCTCTAAAATCATTTCTTCATGATCTGGCATGTGGGACCTTGGCATCCAACCTGTGGGATTCAAGCCCCATGGAAGTCCAAGCTAGGCTTGTTCCTCCAAAACTGTCCACCAACTGGGTCCTGCAAATACAAATGGATACACTCTCCAAGGATATCAAGTCAAAGCATCATGATGAGTAAATCAAATCAATAAAATAATGATCTAAGAAAGTACATCCAAACCACCTAATCAAAATAAACTAATGCTCAAAGACCCTATGCAATTTTCCAAGTTTAGGTATGGGGGGTTGAAAAAATGACCTATTGGGTGAATCGTACCTCAAGTCTAGGTTGTTTTCCGAGGGGACCTTCTTCTAAGTCACGTGGATGAGGCGTTATGGATGAGGTGAAGAATTTTTGGGCATGGGGTTCATGGCATACAAGGGGTTGTAGTGTCTCACTTATGAGTGCCTTTGTAGATGGTGTGTTGTACCTTCGTTTTCAATGCATCCTTTTTCCAAGCCCATTCATTGCATTAATTAATTAAGGTCCAAACACTCGATACTCCCTAGGTTGAATAGATCAACTTGGGGGAAAATACCAAAGTGTCGCTTGAAGGGAGAAGTACACATACTGACACGGGTGTATAGTCTAGCTTGTAACGCCCTTTGTGTAAATCCCTCAATCAAGTGGGACATTTATGTTATGTGTTTGATTTTGTAGGTCTTTGAGTTTTTAGAAGAAGTGTTTCATTGCTCTCGAGACCTCTTTGGGAAAGCATCTAGAAGGTTCATAGTCAAGTTTTTATCTTTTTCTAGCCACAAGCCTCTGGTCCTTCAACCCCTTCTTCCCATGAAGTGAGGGACAACCCCTTCTTGGGCCAGTACACCCGAAAAACTCAAAAGATGGGGAGATGAGGGGATGAAATGTGGAAAGTGACAAGTATGGTCGGGAATGGCACGATGACTCGTCAAAAGGATCTCCCAGTAGAATACCTATCCCTAAGGGTGACCCACTTACTAGGGCGCAATGTCAACTACCAAGGTGAAATAGGGAAAATAACATAATTTCCAAGCAAATGTCACATAATCAAAAGCAGTAATAGATGCAACAAACTCAGATTCCTCAAATATTGAAATTACACTCACCATAATACCTTACTTGTACCTCATGGAGCAAGACCCAATGTCCTCCAGGGGCCAGCAGATGTGGTGGATATTGTCGTGACGAACCTGGAATTGTGGTGGTGAGGTGGGTCTATGTCTGTGTAAGTGGACACTATTGGTCAAGCTATCTCTCGATATTCCATGTTTGGAACTTGAGGACCTCGAGATATCATATCCTTAGTTATCCCTAGGAGTTGGGGATAACAAGATTGATTATTGGTCACAGAGGAGCAAATTGTACAATTTTTGACAAGGGAAAATGGTGCTCATAGATTCTTTGAAACTCTTATTTGGAAAACCCAGATGGAGGAGAGAAAAAAAGGAGTTGAAAGTGGAGTCACAAGTGCGCATAATCAAAGAATCACTAGAGCAGACTAAATTATATTACTTGCAATTTTTCATGGATAGGTTCCTTGCTCTCAAGTTCATTGAAGACAAGGAAAGGGAGGTTGAGGATCTTTGTTACCAGTTGAGTTTGGCATGCTCTTCATTGCTTACAATAGAGAATCCATCATCTTTGAAAGTCGTGGCACATGAGGGCATCGGTAGCACCCATGATTTGAGGGAGGAGTCTCTTGTGACAATTCTGCACGAGTAACATTCAGAGTTGCAGATTCTTGAGAAGAGGTATGACACATAGGGTTTTGATTATGCTCACATTTTGCATGGTGAAGATCATGAGTTGTTTCCTTTGGAGAGCCCATTAAAGGCTCAAAACTTAGTTACAAAGAAGATAACTAAGAACATCCCTTGTGGACCAACCAGTAAGGAAGTATATGCATCCATGGATTTGTTGGACCAGTATATGTCAGATATAAACACACTCTGGAATACAATTTTAGGCGACGTTAAAAGAGTTGTGGATCTAGTAGCGCCTACAAGATACATGATGATGCATGACGATTCAGTGATAAGCAACAATATGCGTAGATATTCATCGACACATGGTAGTGTATAGTGGATTCTTGGGGCGTCTCTTCCAGGGAGACCTATTGACAAAGTCCTTGAGCATACCATTATGTTGAGGTTACCCATGATCGAATATTGGATGGATGAGCCTCAGGGAGCAACATATACCTTGATGATCGATCTTCATCTAGGATATCATCATATGAGGGATAGGGAGTAAGATACACATAGATCTGCTACCATACTTCATGATCGTGATTTCTTGGTCATAACCTTAGGGTTGACCAATGCACTAGTCATTTTCCAGTCTTCAAGGAAATGACAAAGGCATCTGTCGTTGTTATTTGACGCCCTCATTATACAAAAGGACATGGGAGTCTCACTTGTTTTAGTTGGATGAGATAGGTAGCATTATGTCCATGACAAAGTCCCTTCATTTGGACCATGTGATCAATGCACATAATGCATAGGATGAGATCCATACTTTGTTGGGTTGGGTCATGGAGATTTCGACAAGTATTGGGAGTGGTGGAGTTCCAATATGGGGTTGGGATCCTGACATTCATTAGAGTGATAAACTACTTTAAATGGTGGGGTTGATCGACATGGTTGTGTCAGTGATTAGTCTGTGTCATTGTGGGGATATTATGAGAGGAGTTGATAATACGTGATCTATATGGGAGGGTAGATTTTCCCTTGCGATACTCACGATCGAGTCTATTCGTGGGCTGACAGAATTTGATTTCACTGAGATGCCTGGGCAAGACATGATCCAGGATAGTGAGTGCAATCCGTTCATGGATCTTAGTTTGGGGATCCAAGAGAGAAGAGCACAGTCTGAGCATGATAGTTCCTTGTGGAGACTAGCTTGGGACCTTGGGACTGCAATATTTGACAACTTGGTAGCCGATGTAGATGATATGGCCAGTTTTCGCTTCCCTAAATTCACTCTCGAGATGCTTATGAATGGTTTCTTGGAGGAGTGTTGTTCTGAGGAGTTGAATGAGTTTATGCAGCTTATGATTTCTTGGCTTATTAGGGGTAGTCAAGTGGATTCCTGTATTAGCACCTTGCAGATCAACGTTATCTACAGAGAGTGTCTCACATCATCTAGACAGGCCCGAGAGAGGAGGGGCTTCGTGGTTGATGTAGGGGAAGATATGGGGGAGAGTATGACTTGTCAGCAGAACATGTCGAGGCACAATTCTCCCACATGAATGATGCAGTCTTTGACCACTTCTAGATAAGAGTGGGAGAGCATGTTGACAACTTGCATCACAAGTTTACCGAGGGTACAGTGAGCAGAGAGTATGTATGTAGTGATTTACCAATTCACATACTTTCTGGTGATATCTTCGGAGTATGGGGTAACATAGGTGACAAATTTATCTAGTGGAGAGATGTCTAGAGTCCATGAGCATCCCAAAGTCATTTCCAGTGATCGAGACAAACTTCCTTTTTTGACATTCGAGATCGAGTATGGCAACAGATTTGCAGGTTGTGACTTCACCTAGACGCCTATGCAGGATACCATTCATGGTAATAGATTCAACCCTTACAGGTATTTTAGGTGGGAGTACCAGGGGAGGAGGGGGTAGTCTAGGCACATAGGTATGATGGTTATGATCAAAGTGGCACATCATCAACATGATGGTTCCTTTATGAGATTATCTTGGGACCTTGGGACATCAATATTAGACAGTTCAACAATTGACACAGAGGCGAGAGTCGATTTTTACTTTCATGAGAGTGGTTCCCTAGCAGAGCAGTTCCCTGATGGATTTATTGAGTTATTGTAGCACCGAGTTGCCTTACTTGTTGGAAGATTTCAGGAGGCCTCTTATGTCAGTGTCTTATCGGGCCATGCCTTCGATGGAGAATGTTTCACATCTTACAAGGTGGCTTGGGACCCTGGTATCATTTTCAATTTCAATCTGGTTCAATCAATGAAGCGTTAGGTTGTGTTGGCATTCCTTGAGGACAAGTAGTATTTGGGAAGGGAGGATTGTAGTGTCCCCATTTTTGGAATCCCCTGCTTTATAGTTGGAGGTGACCTTATGGGTTTTTGTCAGCCTAGTCAGAGGGGTAAATGGAGGATAACATGGGGCTTGGGAGAACTGGAAGAGTTATATGAGGCCTAACCTAGTCCATTCACCGTATTTCATCATTAGGACTACTTCTGCACAATTCGTTCTTGGTTTTGTGGCATTTCGACGATTCCCATAAATTAAGGGTATTATTGAGTATAAATTAATTAAATGCACTCAAGGTATTATTTGGGTCATATTGTTGGAAGGAACACCTTCATGTAATAGCTCGTTGGAATCAGGATGAAAATATCTAAAGGTTGGGATGATGAAAAAGACACTTTCGATATCCGGGAATGACTTACAAGCCAGGTAGTCACTTTTTGACATTAAAAGGAGTTTAATTAATCAATAAAGTGATTTTACTAAAGTTAAATTATAAAGTCACTTTAATTTATTAAAATGGAAAAGGGGTCTGAAAAGGGTCAACGAGGAAATAAAAGGAGAATGAGGGCGCCCTCTCTCATTATGCATATTGCTATTTTTCTTAAAGGAAAGTGAGAGAGATCTTGTGGCTTTGGCTCTTGGGACGAAAACCCTAACGTGATTTTAAAATTGGTTTCGGTGGTGAGACCATCCACCCTAGCTGTTCGAAGAGGAGAAATCATTCAGATTTATTCATTGTGCTTCATGTGGATTAGTATTTCATCTTTTGGAAGTGAAGTTTTTTTTTTACATATGGTTGAGTTTCTCATTTGTGGTGGTTGGGTTTTCATTGTTACATCTTAGTTCAGCTTGTAGAGGTCGATTTTGATTTGAGGAGGCCGAGTTCTTTAATATTGGGACATACCCTCTCATTTGAGGGTCGAGTTGCTCATGTTTGGGCGAGTTAATGGCCGAAGGGCGATTTCCTTGAATGTTGGCTGAGTTCTCTATTCATTGGGGATGAGCTACATTTGTTGGTTGTGCCTCTTGCCTTCTAAGGTGATTTTTCTCTTTGATGGGTGGATTACATCAAACCTGGGCCAATTTCCTCAAGAACTGGGTCATATTCTTTCCTAGTGGATGATTTCAACAGTTTGGGGGCGATTTCTGATTATGGGGTGATTTTCCTTCATCTATTGGGAGTGTTCTTTGGTATCAAGACCAGATTATGTTGGGAATACCCTTTGCTAAAAGTGTGCATTGATTTGGAATCCATTTGCATGTCCTTTCATGTCAACAAATGTAAATAAAATCTACAGGACGAATATATTGAGTTCCATACATTGTTTACTGTATTGTCGATCGATCGTTTATTTATATGTTGGATGCTGCCAAATAGTTAATGTAATTTATATCCTTGAGTTTCATGTATTAGCCCTTTATCATTTATCACACCAAGTTGAGTACCTATTATCTTAAGTTGTTGTCCTATCTTTATTTGGGTATCCAATAAGTATTTCCAAACAGCTGCAAAACTGTCATTAACACTTCAACATTAGAAAACATCCAAAAAATACCAAACAACAAAGTGTTTGATGAAACATCTGCACTACAGAATTGAGATAATTTCCAAAAATTTAGTGGGGATTTTACATAGTCATATTGCTTTTCATTGTAAAGTTTTATTTGAGCATGACCACTTAGTTTTCTTTTGTCCAAAGATCAAAGCTTCTCCCTAAACTACTTTACTACTTTACATATAAAGAAGAAAATAAATAAATAACCCATGTGGATAAAAGACTTTAATATTATTCAAAAGGCTCTAATATTATTAGTCCTTGCCTCTGACTAGGGCCTATAGCTTTCACTTGGCGGTCAATGATAGTTGACAACCTATTACTTGGTCTATTTTAGTACAATACTTGGTGCATTTTGGTAACTTCTAAGAAAATTTCCCAATGTTTTGGAAAAACTATTTATATTTTTAATTATTTTGAAAACATAAATAATTTTTTATATTTTGCTATTTCATAATGCTGATTTTCTGATTGGGTTAGGGGTATGTTTTGTTTTTTCTCACTATTTTTCATAATTAATAAATAATTTAAAATTATAAAATTTTTAAAAAAGTTTCCCTCCTGCAGATCACTACAGTCAATGCAATGACTCATCCTGCAGTCAGAGATCTAGTCAAAGATGTTGATGTAGTGGATGCTGTACGTGTCAGCTTCTACTCCTCACCGTGTCTATTCCTCACTTCTTCAAAATCTCTCACTGCCTTGAAAGCCAAAGAGACAAAGCAGGGAAAAATTGCATCACTCACCTTCAAGGCTATGGCAAACAACGAGCTACATCAACCAAGCATGCCTATGTTTCCACTAGGAGATCCTATAATTATCACGTGACTATAAGTTGATCACATTAAGCTGATAATAATTGTTTATGTTTATTATTCAAGATATGATAACTAGCTTACATGACTGTAATTCGATCACATTAAGCTGATAATAAGTGTTTCTGTTTATTATTCAAGATATGATAACTAGCTTACATATTTTTCAGGCTGAATTTTGCTACTCTGACAACAACTCACTTCTCTGAACAAAATAAAATAAGCGTTTATGTTTGTTATTCAAGATATGATAACTAGCTTACATATTTTTCAGGTTATTAATGAAACACTTCGCCTAGGAGGCATATCTATATCTATCTTCCATGATTGTTTAATCCAGTTGTTCGAATTTCTAGTGTTTAATTCACCTATGTAGTGTTCTATTGTAACGAATAAAATGATAACAAAAACAATATATACATACCTTTCTTCCCTTGTCAATGAGAATTGAATCGTAGAGATGAAAGTAAAGCTCTCTCGTTGAAGAAACTTCAAGGGGAGGGATGACCTTGATTTTGATTTTTTTGCATTGTCAAAGAAGGAATTTATACCGACGACGTTGGAATAAGCCATTGATATGAACTGTTTGGTGACGATTGCCAAGAGCTCTTTCCTTGTCCTTGGATTATTTCATGGAGTTGGGCATCTTCCCATATACATCGTCGGCCTCGCTGAACATTTTGGTATCATCCTGGGAGGACTGCCACCTCCACAACTGGTAGTGAACCTGCTCCTTGCATGCATATAATAGTATCACATTCTACATCTCCCTTATGAGTTTCTAGGTGCAAGGATGAGATTCACCAATAGATATGGAAATTCCAAGTTGCTTAGTGCTCTTAGCCAAGCACTGGCTAGATATTCAAGTGCATTTAAGGAACAAAACCAAAAGGAATAGTTGATTCTGGAGGGAAGCATTGGAACCACTGAAGGAAACATGCCATCCATAATCTCCAAAAATAATAATAGGAATGAGACGGTTCTAGTTTTCATTGGTTTTCATCTATCTCTATTGTTCTCACTGTCTTGTTGATCACGTACAAATAACGCTCGAATTGGGGACCTTTGTAGTGCAAGACTGACACTTGCCTTTATCTTGATCTGGTTGGCAATAAATGGATAAATACAAGCAGAATTACAGAACAATAAAAGTAAAGAGAGGATTCAATTAAAAAAGACGCTTTTCAATCAAAGGAAAAACAATGAGATCTTTTGCACATCTCGGGTTCCAACACAAAGAGTTTAAGCAACAACACACCACTGCTAGCGTTGAACCATGTGTGGGAGATCTCACTACAACCATAGATATATCTATAGTTAGCAATCACTCTTATGTATGTAATAGCAATAGTGATGTTCTCAACCTTTCTACTCTTTTTTGGGCTTGGACAAGCAGGCGCTTGAACTCCTGAACATATGCAATTTTTTTGTTGATGGATCCTCATGTTCTAACTCTTGAACCTATACAACTTCTTTGTTGATGGATTGTCGACAATGCCTGTGGCCTTGTGGGAGTCATACAATAAGGAAAGAGTCTGCTGTCAACTCTTTCTCAAAGGTATACAACCAAATGGCATACATGCCTGTTGCATGCTTATTTTCAATTAACAAAAGAACTTATTTATTGATATTTTTGGATTAGTCCAATGACCAATTTCACTATGAAGGTCATGAGCATTGGTTTATCTTTTGACAATATTCATGTTGTTCTTGAAGCTCAAAATACCGAGAAAACATTTTTGATCAACCATATTAATATTTATAAAGTCTTTATAGTATTTCAGTTTCCTCTCATAAATGATTTCATCGACATTCTAGGTCTTATCTTTAAACTTCATAAAGATGTAAGATGTAATATCATTATTACTAATTTATTTGCCTTTGTTTATGTTCCAATAGTTAAGCTAAGCCTCATAGTCTATAACCCAACATCTTTTAAGCCCATGGCAACCACCGCTCATACTAGAAGCAATAAAAGGGAGTCTAGCTTTGCTCAACTTGATAAATTTGTGCTTGTAATCTAAATATCAAAGCATGACTTTATGCTCCATAAAAGTGCATCCAAATTCAATCAAGAGATTGGGGTAAGGAGTGTTGCATTTAATTATAAAACTATAGGTTAAGCATTTTTGTTTTATTCAAATTCATTGCATGTCTCATTAGAGATGTTGCAAACTCATAATTCATAGTCGAAAGAATTAATATGATAACTAAAGTGTTGAAAACATATTATTTTTGTCCCATTCCAAGAGCTCAACATTTCTACATTTGTTTTAGAGACTATAACAAGCTTTTTAGCCTCCAATAATTATTTTCTTGACACTGTGGTTCTAGTTCAAATAGAAATTTAAATTGATGCCGAAGTACTTGTAAAATTTCATCTCTTCAAGGGTGTTACCACCATATAAAATAAAAATATTATCATAATATTGGTTTTATTAATATTAATGGTTATCTAGTATTTTTTTTTAAATTGTTAGAAAGCTTTGAATTGTTTGTGAAGATTTTCAAAAGCTTTTACATGGAGAACAATATCATCAACACATAAAAGAAGGATGACAATGAGTCTAACCATGTGTTAATACCAATGCATCCTCTCTCTTTTAAACAATGCTCAATATTATCGATGTCGATGCTAAAAAGGGTGGGAGAAATGGAGCATCCTTACTTAACACTATTATTATAATTACTTTTTATTACATTACATCTTAGCAATAATTCTATGGAAAAACCATGAATGATATGTGAATTTAAGGATGCTTTTGAATAGATGGGGGTGGTCACTACATTGAAGTTGTAATGTACTTATTATTGATGCTCATTTTTAAATACATAGTCTTATTAGGGGTGGCAGGTGCTGGGGGGGATAATTTAAGGTCCTAGAGGAATCCAAATAGTAAACTATGTTTGGGAACTTAGAAATGTTCTAACAACCTGACTGAAGCTTATTCACTATGGTGTGGTCTCATCATTGCTAAGGAGGAAAGAATAACAAAATTGATGGTTCCAGGAGACTCGTTATTGGTCATTCGAGCAATGAATGAGTCAAGAAGCTCATTTGGCAATAAAATAAGTGAAATATTAAGAAATATCAAGCGACTTGCCCAATCCTTTGGTCAAATCCAATTTCTTCGCATCAAGAGGGAGCTAAATGTTGAAGCTGACCTCTAGGCAAAGAAAGCGAGGAATCTCCAATAAGGCTATCTACATTAGAACAAGCTTCCATGCACCCTCCAAATACCATAATTAATGATGGCAAGGGGTATAAGTTATGTTTTAATTATTAATTCCCTAGGTTAAAAAATGGGGTTATACACACCCTTTTAAGTATGCAGTCAATTAATAGCATGAGAATCTCGTCATAATAACTTCGAAGTACTAGCTGGTGAGCTCGTAGGGACACTAGGCAGGTGGCCTTCCTAGCTCCCACACTTAAGCTATCACCTTGAGTTTGGGAGTATTGAATTTACCTCTTGTGGAAGCTGTGAGATATACAGGACACTGTCTTGTAGAGTAGAGTCGGTTTGTGTTTTGGTGAGAAGTTTCATAGGGGGAGTTTGGAGGACAAGTTGGTTCAAAACTGCAAGGGAAGAACATAGAAGAAAAAAGGTGATTTAAGTGGTCGGTTGGTGGTATGGATCACAGGTCAACATAGAGAGACCCATGGTGCAAAGTTTTGGGGCGGCTTATTTGGTGGGTAATGTGTCAATGCGAGTAATCTCAGTTTGTTTCTCTAGGCAAGTCTTGAGTCCGAATTTAGAATTATCTATTCACTCTTTGCTAAGAAGTTGAATGGTGAGGAAGAAAATTGTTATTTCTCCTTCTGGATGTTTATTTTAATTTACCAATAAGCCATCCCTTGAGGTCGTTGTTTGGGATTTATATGTCACGGGGGTTTGACGTCGAGTTTTTTTCTTTGTATTTTCATCATGGATAGCTTTGAACTTAAATAAATTTGAATGGTCTTGAGGAGGCATGAGGAAGTCACTCAAGGCAACACCAGGGCTTTGCAGCTCATATAAGCCAAACTGGAAGAAATGGATCAGGAGAGCAACTCACATAATGTCAAGGTCATGGGCCTCATCCTACTGCAAAAAAAAAGAATCAATACATTGGAAGCATAATGCAACAAACTATGTACTTTGATAGCCACAATGCAATTGGAAGCACTCCCTTTGGCCTCCAATAATTTGGTTTCTAGAATTCATGGAACAAGGGAGGAGGAAACTGTCAGTCAAAACAGGGACCCAATGGACATTGAGGAACAGATTCCTCCTCATTTGTATGGGGAGAAGAAGACCAAGGCAATGTGCATCCTTAACTTCATGAATGTTTTTTAAATCTGCTTGCTATTTGGGTTAGTATGTTAAAATAACTACTCATGGGGTCACTTGGAAGACTGATATATATTTTGTGTTAGAAGATAGTATAATTTGTATAGAAAATAAGGCTATGTAGAAAACCCTTTTTGAAATTTTGATGTATGCATTTGTTGCAACCCTCGCACAAACCCCTTTTAATATATCAAAAATAGTATTTTCCATTTCGGTTAAAAAAAACACAGTCTTATTAAGCCTTGTTAAAAATGGAAGAAAATGTACATTCCAAATTTGGATTTCTATGGTAGCTTGATGGATACTAGCTTGAACCTTTGATAAGATGTTTGTATTTGTAGCTATTAGAAAATATCTATTTTATAATAGTTTATTTTTTTTTGGATTTCTATGGTAGCTTGATGGATATTAGATTGAACCTTTGATAAGATGTTTGTATTTGTAGCTATTAGAAAATATCTATTTTATAATAGTTTATTTTTTTTAAGAGAAATTCAAGGGATGCTTCCCCAAATTTATAGATAACATCTTTAATAAACATGTTTAGTTAAATTAACGTGTCTAATTTAAAACAAATTAGATTAAATACCTATTTACATGAAACTAGTTAAATGCCCAATAACACACCGACAAATTAAAATAACTCCTAAAACATTTTATAATAATTTATATAATTATATAAAAGAACATACCATCAAGTATTCAAATTTATAATTATTAGGCTATCATACTTTACATCAATAGTTAGTACACGTTTCTCTTTAAATCAAAGTTGTGCAGTAAACTAAACCAATAATCAAAGTTGTATGGTAAAGTAAAGCATGATGTATGTAGAATAGCTTTATGTTTTTCTGTTATCTATGGAAAAACTTAGATCAAAATAACGTCACCAAAGTATTGTGTTCATGTGAATTTGGAAGAAATTAACGGGTTATGTTTTGTTTTTTTTTCTTTATTGAGTTAAGTTTTACTATATTTGTGAAACCTTTAAGGAGTTTTTATTGGTTGGCCATGAGTACAAAGTATTGGTTCGCCTTGAGTAAATGTATGAGTACAAAATATTAATGTAATTTTATTTTTTTTCACATTTTAAAATGAATTAGAAATGTGTTTAACATTTAAGTATGTAAATTTAATTAATTAATTTATTATTTTAATATATTTTCATTAAAAATGTATTAAAAGATGTTGAATTGTTTTTATGGTTAATGTTATTGTTAATAAAAAGAAATTACAACTTCCAATATATTTGGTGTTTGCGGTGATCTTAAAAATATATTATTATTATTATTAAATTTAGAGAAAAATTTCCACCAAAATCAAAGTAAGTTTATCCACTTATTAAATTGCTCTTACGTGTATCAACATAATTAAGTTTAATCATCTTTACAAATCATGATTACTTTAAATTTAATATATAAGTACTGAAATAAATGATGATTTATAGCATTGAGAATTAGTTTAAGTGATCATAAGTCTTAGATGAGATCTCTCCCTCCTAGTTGGATAGGGCATGGATTCAACTCTTTTGTTCCTTTTAAACAAATCCAATGACAAAATGACAATTTTGATAAGGATTTTGGATAAAAAAATATATGTGTGTGTTGCTTATCAAATTTAATTATATTTCATTTGATTTTTTTATTACTTTGGTTATATATTTATAAGTAGCAAACTTCTTATTATACCTGTTGAAGGCATAGGTATATAGCAATCGATATGTGTTGACTCAATATTAGTTTCCTTTGACTTATTTAAATATTAGCAGTTTAACCAAAGTTTTAACAAAAATATTTTCGACAGTTATTAGTTTAAAGCATTTTTCTGATGTTTGATTGGTGGTTCAAATGACCCTCTTATTGCAGAGCCATCCAAATTTTGCACCTCAATCTTAGTTTAAAGCATAGGTTTGCCTTGTAATTTTTCCCCAACTGAGTAGTGCTGGAAATAAAGTATAACATTACTTGTAAACAATAAATGCTTGTTTTTCAATGTGATATTTATACTATGTCCTAGTTGTCGTGGTCGTTTGTTGAGTGGCAATGTGGCAGTCTTCGCATGTATGTTTCATGCAATTTACATCGATACCCTCTGTGTTGTCATGAGCATAGAACGTGCATGATGGGTAGACCAAGCACTTGGTCTCCTGTACAACAAGTTTATGTGGGAGGCGAATTATGTGGCCAGGACTTCGAAGATGCATGGGATGAATTGGTCACACAGGCAAGATTACAGACAATAAGCCTTAAATTCTTATCAAATCATTTCTAGTTAATAGAACAATGTGGAATCTGTATACAAAGAATCTATATATTAATGTATGAATCTGTGGATCAACGCAGATTTGAGAGACTCTTTCAATCTTCCATGGTATTTTCCTAATGTAGATGAGGTTAGAGAGGCAGTAGAGAAGTGTGGATCTTTTGAGATTGAGAGCTCTCAACGACCATATAGAATTTGTACCCGTATTGACTTATCTAATACAGTCACAACACACAAGACTTCAGGTTAGGCAACTCATCGCCCGCTTTGTTGTAGGATGAAATAGAGGTTAAATCTTAGTAATTAGAACTATCAAATATTCTCAAGCTTACTAATTAGAACAATCAAATATTCTTACTTATCTTTGAGAGGAATATATCCTTCCTCTATGAGCACAGACATGAAGGAATAAAGCATGAACCCACAGACACTGGTCGTCTAGAAGGCTACTCTCGGAACACCATAATCGTTCGCAATATTTTGCGTCTTTGATAAAATTCCATCCGACACTATAAGGCTCATGGGAGGAATGTTGGGAAGATTCTGGAGCTTCTCTATCAACTTGCAGAAGTGAATATGAGCATTATCTTCCATGGATTTTCCCAGGTCGGTCATATCATGAGTACGACCATGTTGGGCAGGCAAGCCATCGGGCACTGTCTCGAATCTTATATTCATGGATGTTAATGTTTATGCCATTATTATAGTTCTTTGCATTTCAATAGATAAGAGCATCATAAGAACAAGATCACTGAGAAATACACATTCACAAGAGACACAACATTTATCCTGGGAAACCCTCTAGGGGAAGAAAACCCAA
>ML786200.1:675173-697818 GCA_009831015.1 Picea engelmannii | reverse complement strand
GAGTAGCCTGGTGTCCTTGGATTTGAGAAAATCGAATTTCTACCCCGTCAAATCTGCTCTGCGGATTTCTGGACTGGTGGTTCTGGTACTTCTAGTACTTTTGGTACTTCTGGTACTTTTGTGAAACTAGGGTTTCACTTTCCAGGAGATCCAGCCACTGAAAATGTGCGCTCTAGGTTCCAAATTGATCTTGGGGGGAGGGCGCAACTTTCTAGATGTTTAGGGCGCTGAAAATAGATACTTTTTCAAAACCGTAATTTGCAGGTGCTGCAACAATGACGTTTTTCCTCTTGCAAATTGTGCTTTCTTCAGGTTGGCTCTGATACCATGTTAATGTTTATGCCATTATTATAGTTCTTTGAATTTCAATAGATAAGAGCATCATAAGAACAAGATCACTGAGAAATACACATTCACAAGAGACACAACATTTATCCTGGGAAACCCTCTAGGGGAAGAAAACCCAACAAAACTTCCTTATCATAAATAGCTTAAACAATGTTCAAGAGATAACTCAAACTAATATAGATATTCCTCCCCAAGAGATGCGCCACTCTTCTCCCTCTCTCCAACTTGTAATTGCAGCTTGCCTCATAAGAGAATGAGCAAGTGAGTTGTGTGTTAGAAGTGAGGTGCTAGCCTCTTATTTATACAAGACTGGCACGTGTGAAGGGGTGTCACTGGCAGGGCCGAACTCTCACTCTGGGTGGGTAAACCCACCTTTAATTAATTCTGGGTCTTCAATAATAACTGCTGGGGCCAACTTCTTATTCTTCCCTTTATAATTGTCTGATGACCAATCTGCAAAAGGGGATTTGGTCCTTATACAATTACCGACATGATTAATCCACAATGGGGATTAATCCTAATAATACAATAATCAATAATAATAAGAATGCTCTTCGTAGTTACATTATTTCAACAATGGAAACGTCATGGGTCATGGTTCCACCAGACTCTGCCAGGCGCCCCTGAACAAATTCAGTGTCGACAAAAGTAATATAAAAACCGCGGGTGGACAAAACTTTGGCCAAGTTCATGAAAGGCTTTATGTGGCCCTGCAACAAAAATGGAAATAATAGGGCATGAGGGCGGCCCTGATCAACTGAAACTGATTGCGCTAATTCCATACTCTGTTAATGAAGGAAATGGTACCAAGAGGGTCTTGGATGGGAGGCATTTAGCCAAAAACCAAGGAAGCTGATGCGATGAGAGATTGCATGCATTGTTAATATTTGAACGCCCACTGTCAGGATCGATAGTGTATCCCTGGTAAGCTGCGGAGCTTAATTTTTTTTTATCTTGTAAAGCTTAACATACATCTTCATTATTTTATGACATGTATGTTTACAAAAGCTCAAGGTATTTCTCTAATGCTGTCTATTCTCCCTCTGTCATAGTTCACACGCTGAGTATTACACGAACTCCAGCTCCTGATCTGCCATCATTTTTGCTCATGGAACTTCAAGCCCTTGTGTGTGCTCCCTTTTTCGCCAGGCCCCAATCTCTTAATAGAGTCGATGGCAAAGGAACATGCCATATTCAAGATGCGCTAACATTAACTCTCCATGTAGTTTCTTTGGATTTCTTAGTTGTTGTCGTCTTCGATTCAATGCTAGCATGCCCAACTCGAATTCTATGTGGCGAGGGAGTCAGCCACTCTGCAGTTGTAGCAAATGTGAAATGGACGAAAGGATAAGATAAAGTTGCAGACATCCCATCTATGACACCGATAACCAGAGCCCTATGGTTTAATTTCCAGAATTTATGCATCTTGGACAGCCCTGCAACGAAACCCTTTGCTTGATGGTCTCTGAGCTGTCTGCCAACCCCATGGCTATTGAGGCATTCGACCAATTCAAAGGAAGTTCGGGAGGTACCCCGAGTCCTGTGGTTAACTCGCTGGGCCGACATTCTCTAGCTTCTATTCCTCTAGACATTCACTGGATAAAGAAATAATTGTGCCATATATATTATATTACATTATGGAATTTTTCAAATTGTTGCAAGGAAAGGATCGATAGTGATGCATCATATTTTTTTATTATTAAGATTATTGACCTCAGATTCAATACAGATCGACGCCATTCATGGATGGCCTCCTCCACAAATCAAACTCGACCATATCTAATAAAAATCACCATTAGAGAATGTTTCCCAAGAAGAAAAGTTCATGATAGCACCAGGCTTAGAGTTGGATGAGAGATAATTACACAGATGAATTGAATCAAGGTCAATCGCAGGTGCTACCCCCGCCTTAGCTAATGATGGTGAAACGGTAGCTATATTAATCTTCGGGTTATAGGTCCATTCGTTCTGAATGTTAACCTGGAACTGGGTCAACCACTACTACTGCTGGAATTGACTTTGCAATGGATGATGCTGGGAAGATGACTTGCTCGGGGGAAGACAGATGAAGATGAGTATTATGCATGGAGATTATCTGGTGATGCATGGAGACCATGTGGAGCGGCCAACATGCATGTAAACTAGGTGGAACGACCACTGATACTTGCACACAAATTCACAAAAAAATATTAATAATAGCATATGCCTGGAAAAAAAATTGCTACAACTATTTTATTTTATTATTTTATTATACAACATAGTCGACAAGTATACCCTTCCATGCAACCTTGTTATAAATGTTTTTGGATTGATTTAGATTTGGACAAAATCTCTCCAAGCATTCTTCCATTATACATCAACCTTAAATCCTCGTCACAAATCTCATAAAGATTTGGATAAGAAAATTAATTATATATATAATTAAAATTAGTTATATTCTATTTGATTTTTTTTATTAGTTTGGTTATTATTATACCTGCAATGATGAGTTTATTGATTGACTACCTATTTGTATCGAGTTGACCATAAATTTCAAGTTTCATCCAATGTTTTACATTAATAATTTTTTATTTTATAAATATTAATATTCATTTATTTATTTAGCAATTGGTTGAGAGATTTCACCTCTTATTCTAGAGACGACAACAATGTACTCATTGTTTTCTCTTACATATTCCTTGCATCCATTACTCTCATGCCCCATGAACAAGACTTGTTGAATTTTTCTAATTTTCAGATCTGATAATTATTGCCTTATGATTTAAATGCTACTGTTATCATAGAATAATTACACACTGAAAATCTCAACAAGACTTAGTGAACTTGATGAGAGGTTGTTGTAAGTAAATATTTTATGAGATGACATATTACAATTGAGGGCCCTGATATATATACTTGGGCGGAGTGCCCTTTCATTAATGGACATGTCTTTCCCATTATTGTCTTTTAATTAATTAATAATTATTGATTTATTTATATATTTATACATTATATTATAAATATATTATTTATATATTATATTTATGTTGATGATTATTTCGTATCATGCACGTCTAATTAATATAGATCACTCCATCCTGGAGCAGACAATGTGAGAGTACCTTGAGTTTATCCACTCCTCATTTGGAGAAAGACTATGACTGGGCCATTCATCACTAGCAAAACTCCGTGAGTAAATGAGTCATTTCCCTTGGTCAAATCACCATGACCAATATGGGAGAATGTCTGCTCGATGCTGCTAATTGGAGAAACATCAACACTCCCTCTCAGTAAGGGAGACACTTTGCATCACACCAAGCTTGTCTCTAAAGTATACAAACTTTGTCTTAGACAGAGGCTTGGTGAGAATGTTCACAATTTGCTCATATGTGGATATGTACTCGAACTTTACTACTCCCTTTTGTACCATATCTCGGATGAAGTGATATTTGATCTCAATGTGCTTTGACTTGTCATGAAATATTGGATCTTCCGAAAGCTTGACACAACTTTGATTAGCACAGTGTATTAAGGTAGTCTCTAGCTCTTGATCAAATAGTCCCGCAAGAAGTTTCCAAAGCCATACTGCTTCGTGACTTGCGACACTGGCTGCGAAATACTCCACTTCTATTGTACTAAGCGCTACAAAATTCTGCTTCCTGCTAAACCAGGGTATCATAACTGATCCTAAGTTGAAGCAACACCCCAAGGTGCTCTTTCTGTCCACTACACTCCCTGCCCAATCAAAATAAGTATATCCATGAAACCTCACTTCACCACCTGAGTCATATCTAAAACCATATCCAATTGTACCACACAGGTACCTCAACACATGCTTTGCTGCAACCCAATGGAAGTGCCTCGGTTCAACAATGAACTAGCTCAGGGTGTTCACTACAAAGCAAATATCTGGCCTGGTGTTAACCATGTACATCAAGGATCTAATCAACTTCCTGTACACAGTGGGATCCACCAGATCTAAAACTGAAGTAGAATCACTCAACTTCTTCAGATTTGTCATCATAGGTGTAGCCATGGACTTGAAGTTCACATACCGAATCTGCTCAAGATCTCAACTGTGTACTTCCCTTGTCTAAGGAAGATCTTACCTGGTTTCTACCACACCCCCAATCCCAAGAATTAATGCATCAATCCAAGATCCTTCATCTCAAACTTAGAGGCCAACTCCCTCTTGCACTGATCGATGAGTCGAACTACTTCCGTAAAGAACAAGTCATCAACATATAACACCTAGATCAAATGATCACCATCAACAACCTTGTAGTAAAGGTTGGGATCTGCTTGACTCTTGGTTAAGACCAAGCTCATCAAGTATCCATCAATCCTAGAGTACCATGCCCTGGGTGCTTACTTGAGTCTGTACAAGGCCTTCTTCATCCTGCAAACATGAGACTCCCTCCCATGTACCTCAAAGCCCTAAGGTTGTTTTGTGTACACTTCCTCCTCAATCACACCATTGAGGAATGCAATCTTTACATCCATCTGGTGTAATCTCCAATCCATGATTGTTGCAATGGCAATAATGGTCTTGATGGAAGTGTAACTGATGACTGGGGCAAACGTCTCCTCATAGTCCACTCCCCCTTGCCACGAACCACGCTTTGTACTTTTCAATGTTGTCATTTGTTGCATGCTTGATCTTTTAGATCCACTTGGAAATCACCACTAACTTCCCCTTAGGTCTCAACACAATGTCCCACACATCATTCTTCATGATGGACTGATATTTCTCCATCATGACATCTCTCCAAACTTGTTGGCCTGTTGCCTCCTCATAAATGGAATGTTCAAAATCAATGATGTGACTCATCAATGCCATATAACTAGAGAATTTCCGAGGTCGTCTACTTTGCCTGAAAGTACCATGGGGAGCTGCATGCCTCTCTACATCTTGCAATGTATCACGAATCTAGACTAGCCTCTTCCTGGTCTATGGAGCAACCACTCTAGGCAGGTCCACTGGTTCAGCTGGCTCCACTAACTTGTCCTGACAGTCTGAAGTATGATCAACTAAAACAGAAGGACCTAAATGCACATCCTTTGGAGTCTCCTACTCCACAATATCGATCTCCATGTGAGACTCTCTGGACCTCCCGAAGGCTATGTCTTTGTCAAAGGCGACATCCCGATTGACCTCTATCTAGTGTTGTCCTGGAATGTAGATTTTGTAAGCCTTTGATGTATTGTTGTATCCAACAAACTTTCCCTTCTTCCCAGAAGGCTCCAACTTCTTCCTTTTCTCCTTGGGCACATGAATGTAGACTAGACAACCAAAGATCCTCAAATGACCGACCTCTAGTTTCAGACTTGTAAAAACCTCCTTAGGATTCTTGTCCCTTGAGATTCGATGAGGACTCTTGTTCAGGACGTACACTACTGTACTAGATGCCTCTCCCTAGAAGAACATGGGTAAATATTAATCATGAATCATGGCTTTGACAGCCTCTACAATGGACCCATTCTTCCTTTCTGCAACCCCATTCTGTTGTGGGTTGTACGGAACGGTCAAGTCCCTCTTGATCCCTGCCTCCTTGCAGAAATCATTGAAATCCCTAGAAGTGTACTCTCCTCCATTATCTGACCTCAACACATTTATATTCTTCCCTGTCAGGTTCTCTACCCGAGACATGAACTCCTGGAATCTACTGAAGACCTCATCCTTGGTATTCATGAAGAAGATCCATGTCTTCCAGGAGAAATAATCAATGGATATCACATAGTACAAGAATCCACCCAAATATGCAACTATCACAGGTCCACATACATCCAAATGTACTAGATCCAAGATCCCCTTGTCCCTGTTGTCACTTCTCGGAAAATATCCCTTGTCATTCTTTCCAAGTGCACATTCTCTGCAAATTCCATCATACTCTACCTGAAGCTCTGGAAGTTCTGTGACCATCCTCTTAAATGCTGGTAAATCCCTGTAACACACCCGACCCCTAAATACTCTTTTAAGGGATGGGGCATCATAATTTCGCTTTCCTTAACTATCTCAAATCCTAATTCCGGGATCTCCATCGACTTCTGCTCATCAAGATATTTCCAACCAATATCTCCATGCTCCAACTCGAGCTCTGGTTTAGAAGTTATGCCCTTCCGAAGTTCTGCGAGCCTCATTGGTCGAAGGCCATGTGGCACCCGCGTGGATCCACCTCACACGTATTGTCTCCAAGTTCCTACATTCATGGTGGAAGTCCACCCGCCGTTTGATCCCATGACTAGACTCAATCCTTGTCTAACACACAGGCCAACAGGGAATTCGGTGTTCGACATTGAGCGCCCCTTTTTATATCTATGCACGAAACCTCCGGAGTTCCAAACTCTCAAAGTTCCTATGGTCTTGTCACGTAGATCCGACCTTCAATCCTGTTTGACTTATCCTTGACACTATACTCCAAACCTTCAGAGTCCCAAATTCCCGGACTCTCGAAGGGTCCACTCTCGCACGTGGTGACATATTAAATACAAGGGTGAATACAGGTGGGTCCCTCATGCTCCTCCCGTGAGATGGACCAAGCAGTGATTTCCAGGTGTGATATATGGATGAGGCAGTGATGACATGTGGCCCCTTCATAGGGTGACACGTGTCACATGTGATTGGGTCTATAGGGTATGCGATACACACGAATCCAGGTGACACATGGCACGAAAAACTTGGGTCAACATCATCCTGGGTGACGTGTAATGTTCCTGACTTGGCTAGTCTAGGAAACACTGCTAATGTGTGTGTAGGATCAAAGGTTTACAACATATAAATGATCATACAAATAATAAATGTGACAAAGGACTGCAAAGTTTGTATTATGATATCTCTTTGGATTAAAAAATGGCCGAATGCGGCTGAATAAACTGACAATAATCGACTAGATCAACAGACAAATGATCTTAGCCAGAATACAAATAAGCAACTGCGGCTAAATAAAATAACAACACTCGGCTAGATCAAAAGACAAAAGGATCTTAGCTGGAATACAAATAAGMAACTAAAAGATAATACCCGAAATATGGGAGCACTGCGGAATCAATGAAGAATGATGGAAGACCTGGATGATCTTCCCGGTGACTAGGGTGTGTCTTTCAACACCGAAATTAGCCAACTAGTGTCTTTCTCCTGGAATACACTGAACTATCTCTCCTGAGATGCACCTCTTCTCCTTAATGACAAGCCATAATCTGCATAATGATGAATTAGGTCGTTGACCCTTCCTTTATATCTTTCCAAAACCCTAAATCATGCTGAAACCCTAATTCACTGTTGACTTCCAAAACCCTAAATCACTGCTGAAACCCTAATTTATTGTTGACTTCTATTTTTAGCTCATAATGACTTAAAAGCGCTTTTAACTCTTTTTAGCTCAATGTCACTTTTCGAATATAACACCTGTGACTGGAGTGACCTCTAGTAACCCTGTTTACCCCTCTTTGGCCTTGGCTATAGTCTAACAGGGTGGTTTAGACCATTAAGCCTCCCCTCCGGAGCTCCTATTTGGAAAGGGACATTACAGTCCTCCCTTCCTGAAATTGCTTGTCCTCAAGCAATACTAGTCTAGGGTGCTGCAACACCTGCTCACTCTCCCAAGTAGCGTCCTCTACTGGAAGCCCTCTTCGTCTGATCAAACACTCTCGGATGACCCTGCTCCTCAGTTTCCGCTCCTGAAACTCCAAAACCTCCTACGGAACTAACTCCAACTGTCCCTCCTCATCCAATGGGGGAAGCTCCTCTGATGTGCTAATGAATTGTCCCACTGCCTTTTTGAGGCAAGACACGTGGAACACGTTATGAATCTTGCTCTCCTCTGGAAGCTCTAGCTTGTAAGAAACCTCGCCTACTGGGCGCATGATCCTGTAAGGACCATAAAATCCAGGCTTCAGCTTCTCGGCCCCACTCTTCTTCAGAGATGACTGTCTGTAGGGTTGGAGTCTCAAGAAAACCAAATCTCCAACCTCAAAGCTGTGCTCTATCCTGTGCCTGTCCGCACTTTTCTTCAGTCGGTTTTGCGTCGTCTGCAAGTTCTCTTTCAACAACTTGAGAATCTCCTGACTCTATACGATCCAATCCAACCGCTGTGACATTGAGCTAGTGTAGTACTATGATGTGCCAGCCTAGTGCTGTGATGAGGTATCCTTTTATTGATACATATTGATGCAGATGATGATGGCATTCTTTCGAGAATGATGATGCTGCCGATGAAGAAAACTTCCAATGACTCATAAATGTGCTAGCCAATGTTTCAAGATGATATTGACGATACTGTCCTCCTGATGCCACTGATGATGCAGACCTCTCTCGCCGATGTTGATGAAGAATACCCTTCTTTCTAAGGGGGAGTGTTGAAATAATGTAACTGCGAAGAGCATTCTTATTATTATTGATTATTTTATTATTAGGAT
This sequence comes from Picea engelmannii, assembly GCA_009831015.1. Lineage (NCBI taxonomy): Eukaryota > Viridiplantae > Streptophyta > Pinopsida > Pinales > Pinaceae > Picea > Picea engelmannii. Next base: position 689,076 of record ML786200.1, on the reverse strand, counting down.
TAATCCCCATTGTGGATTGATCATGTCAGTAATTGTATAAGGACCAAATCCCCTTTTGCAGATTGGTCATTGGACAATTATAAAGGGCAGAATAAGAAGTCGGCCCCAGCAGTTATTATTGAAGACCCAAAATTAATTAAAGGTGGGGTTACCCACCCAAAGTGAGAGGTCGGCCCTGCTAGTGACACCCCTTCACACGTGCCAGTCTTGTATAAATAAGAGGCTAGCACCTCACTTCTAACACACAACTCACTTGCTCATTCTCTTATGAGGCAAGCTGCAATTACCAGTTGGAGAGAGGGAGAAGAGTGGCGCATCTCTTGGGGAGGAATATTTGTATTGGTTTGAGTTATCTCTTGAACATTGTTTAAGCTATTTATGATAAGGAAGTTTTGTTGGGTTTTCTTCCCCTAGAAGGTTTCCTAGGATAAATGTTGTGTCTCTTGTGAATGTGTATTTCTCAGTGATCTTGTTCTTATGATGATCTTATCTATTGAAATGCAAAGAACTATAATAAAGGCATAAACATTAACATCCATGAATATAAGATTCGAGACAATGCCCGATGGCTTGCCTGTCCAACATGGTCGTACTCATGATATGACCGACTTGGGAAAATCCATGGAAGATAATGCTCATATGGCCAACCCACTATTTATAAGAGAGGCCATCACCTCATTTGGACACACACTACACTAGCTCTGCAATTATGACGAAGTGCACAAGTCAAGGAGGGTTCTTGGTCTATGTCTTGGTATCTCTTGGTTAAGTAGTCCACTACTCTTTCCTAGTGAAGGAGAAGAGGAGGATCTTCTGCTTTGTTTCTGGTCTATCTATATTGAGGAAGTTTTGCTGGGTTTTCTTCCCCATGAGGGTTTCCCAGGATAATATGTGTGTCTCTATTGTTTCTGTGATTGCCTCTCTTTCAATGATCTTATTTATGCAACTAATGTGCTAAATGATTATAATAATAAAGAAGAACCGTAACTACTAGTTGTATAAGTAAAAAATCAACAATTTGAAACCAATTCTCCCACATAGGAATGCCACTCGACCGCTAATGGACCCTCCAATTCAATCTCCTCTCCTTTCCTCCAACCTTGCCTCCCACATACCTGCCTAGACTAGGATTTTGCATCCTAAAGAGAGAAGATGCCAGCCTCATGGAGAGCCCTGATAAGATATTCGAATAAACAAATTTCCTCCTCGACGCCCATCCAAGGATCTTGCCCGATTTTTACCTTTCGACCATTGCTTATTTGCCAAACAATCCATGATCCCACTAGGGGAAACGTTGCTACCAAATCTTTCCACATGATTGAACCGCTAGAGGACTTTTTGGGATGTCGATACCATTCCTTGATGCTCATATCCTACAAGTATTTTGATTTCTTGACTTTGCCCCATAGAGACGAGTTATGGGTGAGAATCCACAAGCTTCTGGCAGCCAATGATCGAGAAAACATATTTTTTTTTTATCCCCCACCATCCTAACTTCTTTGGAAATGCCACTTGAATCAATTTGACAAGGGGTATGCCTCTAGATAGCTTTTCTCCCGACCATAGAAATTGAAACCTTAATTTTATTTTATTTTTGAGAGGATGCCTTTTGGCACCGCCACTATCGATGTTTAATACACATAGATGCTTTCTAAGACTGATTTAATGAAGGTTAAACATCCCCCTCTCGATAGAAGCCTATTAACCCAAAGAGCGATGCACGTTTCCACATTTTTGTACAACCATGACCAATCAACAAACTTATACCCGTTTCGTTTCAAGAAGAAACATAGATATTTAAAACCATAATCCAACTCTTTACGCGAGAATGGGAGGAGATTGTCTAATCGACTAAGGGTTAACTCAGACAAACTGCAAGGGATGATGCAATATTTCTCTTAATTGATTACCATACCCGTAGATTTGCAGAATAATTTAAGGACTCCTTTCAATGAAGAGAAATCCCTCGAAGACCCCTAAGAGAAGCAAAGCACGTCGTCCACGAAGAGTAGGTGAGAGATAAACACTTGATCATAAACCTTTACACCTGTAAGCTCACCTTTTGATCTAGCTTCATGGATCAATATTCTCAAAGCATCAACTACACGGAGAAAGTGGAAGGGGGATAGTGGGCACCCTTGTCTAAGACCTCTAGATGCCCAAAAAAAACCAGAGGAGGATCCATTGAATAAAAGATGAACTATATATATAATTTATTTTATATGATCCCCGAGGGTTAGCTCAATTTGTTTTGTTCAAAGAGCTAGACATGAGTTCTTTCATGCTTGTTGTTGGTCACGAGTTTGAATCTCTTGATCCCCTTGGGGTTAGGCCCCATATCTATAACTTCCTTGGAAAAAATAATTTAATTTGCATCACATTAATGTGCACATGTATATATATATATAATTTCAATTTTGTAAAGACTTATATGATCTTTTCCACACACACACACACACACACACACACACACATATATCTTCACAAAATTGCATAGTTCATATCAATTGGGTCTAGCTTAGTGTTTGGGAGGAATTATTGTTATCACTATTAGCTCCCTTTTAGCAAAGTTATTTGGCTAGATTCTTGAATTTTTTTTTCAATGGATTGAGGACAATAATGAAAGAGTTAAAGGACAAGGTGGATTCACGAAGCAACATGCTACCATCCCTTACCACCTTAGAGTTTATTTTTTAAAGCTAAAAACGTTCTAGATCTTTCTATTATACACAGAAAAGGATTTACATCAAAGCCTAGAGGGGATCTGTCATGACGAAAACTGAATCCTCTGTCTGGTTATCGTCAACAACGTTTTCATACCAAAACATAGCAGTATTTTGGGCTACATAGATATCACCAAGGAAATAAAACTTAAATAAAAGCCTATCATTGTCCATATCAACATGAAATAACAAAAAAAACATATTTAGACTAGAAATCAACCAGTTGGAGACTGGGGTTTCTCCTCTGCCACCACCTCCAAGATCAAATTTGTATCCTTGTCATATTCATGGGATATTTTTGGAGATTGGGAGTCAATGTCCAACACAATTGGATTGGCTCTAGTGCCTGCTAAGCTTGAGGATCCCTCTCCTTGTTTATGTTTGCCTTCCTTATCATCTACTTGAGAACCTTGCCACCTTAGAGTTATTATGAGGATTATATAGACAAAAAAAATTCTCATTTGTTGTTTCATTGATTTTAGAAGCATAGAGCCGAGCTATGGAAAATAATAGAAGAATAAATATGAATCCCTTTGGACCTTCGTAATGTTTTGATTTGGTTCTATGAAAATTTTAATTCTAAAATGAAATGTAATATACTGCGTGGTCAATGGATAATGATTGTAATATTTTTGTCTTTCTTTTATAGGTTGGAAATGAAAAAAAATCATTTTTCTCAGTGATTCTATATAGTTGTGAAGTTTGGGCCTGCAACATCTCTAGTAAGACTTGGAATAACATTAAGCAAATCGAATAACATCTATAGTTGTTTCCTCCTTGGAGGTCACATGTTCAAATCCAGAGGGGGGTAGGGTATGTATACCTCCGTAGACTTTAGCAGTCAAATTGTTGTGCAGAGGGGGTCCCTTGTCCCACAAACAAGGGGGTCTCATACACCATTTTAGTGTTTGGCTTGGCCGTGACCTTAAAAATAGATTATTATTATTATTATAATTTTAAAATAAAATACAATACTCTTTACCGCATTCTCTTGATTGAAATTAGTTTGTTGTCGTTCAAATTGAGCGATGACATAAGCTCCATATTATTGCTTTTAGTTTGCACAATAGCCACCATAGGCTTAATAGAGGTTCTAGCTAGAGAGTTAAAAGCAAGACTTAACTATTGAAACATAAATAATATTGACAAAAATAAATCTTACATTCTTAAGAAGTTTAAAGTAAGACTTTAAACAACAACAAAATCATTAGTAAGAGAAAGTTGAAATGTAACATCAAAATTATTTTTCCAACATTATGAGTTTCAAAAAGAAAATGAATTATTTAATTCTAAAAGAGGGCCAATGGTAACAATGAGAGTCAAAATGGTGGTTGGACTAACCTGAAAACACCTTGGGATGATCGAATTTGTAATTTTGTCATCCCAAGGAGGTTGAGGACGATCGATTTTTCCTTGTAATGTGCATTGTCCTTAATAATATAAAGTGTAATTTTGCCCAATCATAGCTTAACTACTTCGTAAAGTGTAATTTTACCGTTAACTACTTTATAAAGTGTAATTTTACCCAATCATAGATAAACTACTTTTTGGACCTAGTTGTGGTGCATTGGTTTGCTCATTGCTTAGCATGGCCGATGTCATTAGTTCCACTCCACTCCACTCCTAGTGACTTGCAAAAACCATAATGTTCTTAGGTACTTTTTTTATTTTCCACCATGTTGAATTATAAAAATATAATTTTAAAAAATATCTAGTTCAATTCTTTTTTTCTCCAATCGACTTTATTAGTCTAAGAGAATGATAAACAATGAATGATAAACAATGTCATTATCATTATCAAAACTCGCTTTGTGTTATGGTATGATATTTCAACTAATTAATTGTTTGGAGAGTGAAACAAGAATAATGAGGATAATGAGTACTTATCTTATGCTCAAACTTGACCATATCAAGTTAGTAGTAGAAAATTAATATATAGTCGATTAATCAAAAGTTAGTTGTAGTGTCCATTCTCTATAAATGAATACATAGAGCTTATGAAGAGGTGGTTGTCACTATTGCTATTATGTTGTTAGTTATTGGTTTTCCATAAAGTTGTTAGTCCTTGTATTCTTAGTGTATTGGCTTGGTTGATTTTATATTGTTAGTGTGCATTGGTTGAAGTAAGTGGACATGCACAAGATAATATACATGTTCTCTTTAGGATATATTTTAGTGGGTTTTATCTAGACACACATGTTTTCATTATAAGTTTATGTGTTTTATGAGTCAATATTTGTTGTTTTGGTTGGATAAACTTAAGATAGAGAGATGAATAATGGAAACAATCATATATCGTTTTTGTTGTTATTCCTTTACATAGATTTTGTTAAGTTGAAGTTGAACATTACGCATTATAACTCAAATAACAATTAATGTGTTGAGGTAAGAAAGGGTGAGATAAGTTTGTTTCTAGCAATCAAAGGATTGACCAAGGCTTACTCACATCCTTAATCCTATCACCATTGATTCAATTGAAGAGGATTGATAGATTGTTACAAACATAAAAATGATAATAATAAATATAATAAATATAATAAATTGTAATAATAATTAATATCATTTAATTAAATCAAGAGGCACGTACCTCTTCATCAAGAGGCACGTACCTCCTCGCCTCATGACCAGTCAATGCTATATAACAACTGTTACAAGGGTAGTGTAATCTTCATCTTATCATATTCAATCAAATATTAATACTCAGAAATATTCATTTCTCAGTGACTAATAGTTTTCGTGCTACAATGGTATCAGAGATTTTCGTTTTGATCCAACTTCCTCCATTAATCCCCCCCCTGTACATTTTTATCCCCCATTAAATTAACCCCTATTCCTCTTGTCCATGTTCCTATCCTGTACTCCTTTCCTAATTCCCGTAACCTTTCCCCCGTGTATAAACCCCCACAGATCCCTCGTGCCCTTGCAAACTAACACACCCGACCACATTTCCACACTCTCGTGCGTCCCGTCCCCCACCCACTGTAGACAACACTCTCGTACGTCCCGTCCCCACACACCCTCATAGTTTCCGCCCCCTCCTCCCCACACACTCCACATCCTACCACCCGACACCCCCACTTTGCGCCCTTGCAAACGAACACCCCCAACCACATTTCCGCACTCTTGTGCATCCCGCCCCCCACCCACCGTAGACAACACTCTCACGTGTCCCATCCCCACACCTCGTGACCATTCAATGCTATATAGAAACCGTCATGAGGGTAGTTTAATCTTCATCTTATCATATTCAATCAAATATTAATACCCAGAAATATTCATTTCTCAGTGAATAAGAGTTTTCATGCTACATAGATACACATTGTGTATATACATATAATGCATATACAAACAATGAACTCAAATAACAAATAATGTGTTGAGGTAAGAAAGGGTGAGATCAGTTAGTTTCTAGCAATCAAAGGATCGACCAAGGCTTACTCACATCCTTAATCCCATCACCATTGATTCAATTGAAGAGAATTGATAGATACACATTGTGTATATACATATAATGCATATACAAACAATGGATATATTCATATATTGCATATAAAATGAGGAAATGTTTTTGAATACATGGTTGCAAGGAAATGGGGATGGGACAACATGTGAAGACATGTCACTAAAATGGATAAACATAGATGTTAGTTACAATGCATCTATTCCTTTAGGATAAATGTCGACAAAAATAGAATTGTGGTGCATGTATTATTCCTCCATCAACCTTAGTCGTAAATCACAACTCCATCGTGTCTTATTGCAATTTTAAAATATCATTCTCCACTTAAGTTCTATAAGTTTCAATCACAACAATCAAAGGGCTTGGTAGTTGTTGAATACATTACAATGGCTACCACACTATAAGAGTCATCCTCCATCATCGTGTAAGGTTAATAGGGAATCAATTTTTATAGCATGTCAAATGAGATTCCTTTAGTTTAGGTGTTATATTTGAGGGGAATACATTATTATAATATGTGAAACATTCTTATTTCAGGTTAGATGTTAGATTTGATGATTTATTCTACAAATGAGAGCAACATCAACCAAAAAGATATAAGTGAGCCTCACACAAGTGAGCACATTATCTGTGAGCATGACAAAAATGAGTGGGAAACATTTGAGTTTTATGAGTTTTAACATAAGCAAGTGTAGAATAAACGAGTGTGACATAGATTTGCATGAAAAATTTAAGCATGGAAACAATAGGGGAAAAAGCATAGAGTATTATTCATGCATAAGATAGGGGAAAAGTGAAGAAAGAACATGCTAATTTAAGGAAAAGAGTGCACAAGATGCTAACATCATTGGGATGGTAGGGGAAAGCAACAAAAACAAGAGGGTGGAAGGGAGCTTGTGATGGTGAGCATATGGAATAGGGAGGATGTTAGGAAAGACAAAAGTTTGTAGTGGAAGTCAAAGTGACAAAGAACGAATTTAAAGTGCTAGATCAGAGACAAATAAATGTAGGAGGGAGATGAAGAGGCACAAGAAGCTTGATGGTTAGCTAATGATTAAATAGATAGGGTTGTTTCCATTTGAGTCAAGGAGAGTCCATGATCCGTAAATGAGGGATTATAGTCCACATGTCCCACCAACACAAATATTTTGTGGAATTAAAATAAATGAAGTCTTTGTAATTCAAATAATCAACTATTAATGTAAGATTTATAACATCGAAAGAATGAAATGGATCTTGTGCAAATCTGGTTTCACTCCTTGGTTTGCTTGATATGGACAACTAAGACCAATTTTAACTTCAACATTCAGGTGCACTCTATTTTATTTTGAATGTGAAATCACAAGTAAGTTGAGTTCAACCATTTCTCTGCCCATCCATGTGGTTGAGGTAATTAATTCGCTATAGCAACAAAATAACAAATGGATATTAATGTTGAATCTATACCCAATGCTTCCACAAACCCATCAATTGAGTAAAGGGAAATTTCACTGCATATTCCAACAACGATTCAAGAAACAATAATTAATGATGCAATCAACTAATATTCTAGCAAATTCATTCTAACTCTAATTGTCAAAATAACATACTCTATGGTTTTCTTTTAATGTGAAAACTCAACACTTCCTCTGCTCATTCACAATATAATTAATGAATTAATAGATGCTTGACACTTTGATTTTGCTAGATGAGTTTTAACTTTGTTTATGACATTACTCTCAAACGATTCAATCATTTTTTAATGGTGTTGATATAGGGTAATTACACAACGACATGACATTAGCCACTGACAAATTCATTAATGTGAATGAAGATCGTTGTAGGTGAATGCTAAAACCAATGATTTATTCACACAAATAATGGAAGCCAAGAAATGAATTTTAGTACTTTGGTGAACCAAAAGATGGTTTGGGAATGTGGCATTTAGATTTAATTATCTGCTGGACCAGAATTCTTTGGTTGTAGCATACCATTGCTTAACATTCCAACAATTCAATCACAACATTGTTATGTATGGTTATAGGTAGATGCCTCTATGAATTAGTACAAAGGATATGTTGCAAATGGGACTATGGTTACAATTGTAATTTAACCACCAAGCAAGTCAACGAGATTGGAAACACTATACATGCATATGGTTTCACACATTTAGCGATTTAAGCAAAGAAACAGACTATAAATAAACCAACATGTAGAGTAAGGAAGTTATGATTCCAATATGGGTTGTAGCTAGTGTTTCCAACAACATACAATAATACATACAACGAATTAATTGAAGGAACCAAGAATACAATAATTAAAATAACCATAGACAATGGATTTTTACTTGAAAAACCCAAATGGGAAAATCGATATTCAATGGGGAATTTTATTATGCTCAGGAAATTGTTATAGAGGTGAGATAAACTCTCTCACAAAGAAAAATTGATATTTTGACTGGCAGGAAATATTGCATATTGATATGGCTTATGGATAATCTTCTGCTCATGTGTGGAGATACTCAACTTCTCCTTATTCCTTTAATCTTTAAGCAAGTTTCTTCATCTTGAGTCCTCATTCTTCTTCTACTGTCTTTCTCTTCCCAAGTTACATTTTGCTTTCATCTCTCCTCCTCCTCTTTTGTCCTTCGTTTCCAACAAAATTCTTTTAATAGAGCTGCATTAGAAGGCCAACCATCATTATGATTCGTTTAGTCTTCCATGGATTTGGTTTTTGGACATTTAATTCAAACTTTGTCAAAACTTTTATTACAAAATTTGGGCTGAGGGAATATTTCAAATCCATTTTGGATCACACCTCTCAATTCAGAGGCTTTTGGTCCCCAAAAGCTTCAACTCAATTCTCTATATTCTTCTTATCAACAATTATGTGCTTCCCTCCTCTAATGCCATGGATCAGAGTTGTCTCTTAGCTATACATGGAGTCTTAAATAACCCCTCTGAATCATCTCTTTGTATCAATGTTTGACAAATATCTAAGAAAGAGTGATTCCATTACATGAAGGAAGATAATAATTGAACAAGGATTGCCTTTGACATATTCCTATTGTCCACTTCATTGGTGGAGATGCCATCTTTCGCTGCTATAGGTTCCTAGACAATGGTTTCTCCTTCTTCCCTCCCCTTACCTTTCACTTTCCAAACTTTTCTTTTGGCTATGGAGTTTTTGAGATGAAGTTCCCAATGAAACCTCCAATGCTTGGCTTCCTAATGTCCACTCAACTTGCAGTGCTAGTGAAAATTCTTTCCATTGCATGGGCTACTTGGCATTCTCTTTTTGTTAGAGTGCTAACAATCATCACCCTTGTGACCTTTCCTCTTGCAACAGAAACAAATCAAAGATGCTTTGACATACCTATTCGTTTTGTGCTTGTGCTTGTTAGCTTGTTTTCTTGGTCCACCAAGTGTGGGTATAGATTCGGGTGGTGGAAGCATCCCTTTCTTGCCCTCAGTTAATTTTCTACAAGAAAATTGGAATGGTTTGCTTCTCACTGCATTTTTAGCTACCTTTACTTCAATTGAAATGGCTTCTTCTTCGATCCTCTTTCCTCAATGAAGGTTATCTTGGTGGTCTTATCTTAAGCCAAATTTGTGCTTGCTTCCTCTTGTCCATTTAAACCTAGGCCTTCATGCTTGACTCTATGCTTAACTACAATAGGGTATACAATCCCTTAGGTTTATCTTTCCTCGCCATTGACCATTATAACCGATTTGTCTCGTGAGCTTGGAACTAATGCCTCTGGTATGCTTTTTAAAATCACCAAAGGGCTCTTGAGAAATGTCTATGGAGGGTGAGGTTACCATGCTTGTCTTGGTCACGATGTTTTCTTCTATTAGAGCAATGAAAAGTGTTTGTGATTCCCTAGTCTCTTGGAAAACTACCTACAACTTGACCTATGTCTAAATATCCTTTTCCAACTTTGCTATCTTCTCCTTCAAGTGTTGATTCTCCTCTTGGATCTATACATTGAACACCCTTAGTTCTTTCAACCTCTCTCTTTTCAAGGACTTACCAATACTTTATCTACTTCTCCTCAAAGTTATAACAATTGCTTTAAGGTCACATACTTAACCACTCTAATACCAATATGGTCCATAAATGAGGGACTTAAAGTCCACATCTCTCACCAACACAAATCTTCCGCGAAATTAAAGTAAATGTTCAAACTCTTCAATTCAAACAATTAGTTGTCAATTCATGATTCATTAAACATGAAGGAATGAAATGGATCTTACATAAATCTAGTTTCACTTTTCGGTTCACTTGCTATGGACAACCGAGAACAATTCTAAATACAATATTCAAGTGCACTCTATTTTATTTTAAATGTGCAAGCACAAGTAAGTTGAGTTCTTAACCATTTATCTACCAATCCATGCAGTTAAGGTAATAAATTAGCTATAACAATGAAATAACAAATGGAAATCGATATTGTATCTATACCCAATGCTTCCACAAACCCACCAAATTGAGCAAAGACCAATTTCACTACATATTCCACCAAAAACTCAAAAAACAATAATTAATGTTGTAGTCAATTAATATATAGTAGAAAATTCATTTTAACTATGATTCTCAAATTCTCAAAATAACATCCTCCGTGGTTTTCTTTTAATGTGCAACCACAACACTTCCTTTGCTCATTCATAATATAATTAATTAGTTAATAGATGCTTGACATTTTTTTATTCTACTAATTGAGTTTGAATTCTGTTTATGACATTACTTAATGAATTATTTTCCCAACTGTATGTATGGTTTGAATTCTGTTTATGACATTACTTAATGAATTATTTTCCCAACTGTATGTATGGTTGTAGCTTGTTATACAATAGACCAAATGATTCAACCATTTGTTAATGGTGTTTCTATAGGTTAATTACATAGCCACAATACATTAACACTCGCGAATTCACTAATGTCAATGAAGATTGCTATAGGTAACTACTAAAAAACAATTTAATCAAACAAATAATGGAAGCCAACTAATGAATTTTAGTGTCGTGGTGAACTGAAAAATGGATTGGGAATGTGACATTTGCATTTAATTATTAGTTGGGTGAATTCTTTGGCCGTAGCATACCATTGTTCAACATTCCAACAATTCAATCACGTCATTGTTACGCGTGGTTGTAGGTAAATGCCTCTATGAATTAGCATAGAAAATAGTTGCACTTGGGACTATGGTTACTGTTGTAATTTAACCACCAAGCAAGTCAACATGATTGCAAGAATTGTACATGCTTATCGTTTCGCACAACCAACGATTTAAGTAATAAAACACACCATATATAAACCAACCTGCAAAATGAGGAAGTTATGATGCCAATCTGGGTTGTATCTAGTTCTTCACATAACACATAGGAATACATACAACAAATTAATCAAAAGAACCAAGCACATAATGATTAAAAACACCACAAACAATGAATTTTTATCTTGGAAACTCAAATGAGAAAACCTTCAATTGAGAGTTTTATTATGCTCGAGAAATTGTTACAGAGGTGAAATAAACTCACATAGAGAAATCATGCATTTTAATTCAAAGGTAATATTGCAGTTTGTTATGGCTTATGGACAACCTTTTGCTCATGCATGAATATGATCAATTTCTTCTTCGTCCTATGATCTTCAAGTAGGTTTCTTCTTCGTGAGTCCTCATTCTTGTTCTACTACCCTTCTCTTCCTAAGCTACATTTTTCTTTATCTCTCCTCCTCCTCCTCTTTTGTCCTTTGTTTCCAACATCATTCTTTTAATAGAGCCGCTTTGGAAGGCCAACCATCAAGATGATTCATTTCATCTTCCATGGCTTTGGCTCATGGACATTTAGTTGAAACTTTACCAAAATTTTTATTACAAAGTTTGGCTTGAGGGAATGTTTTGGATTAATTCAATACCCCATCAAAAAATAGAAATTACAAGTAGAAGAGCCAAGGTGTATGTCTATATTTTTTACATATATCTATTTAATGATTAATGGGAATGAGTAGACCTATTCCCTTATGACCAGAATCTAGTTTTGTACTTTATATGTTAGTCACTAAACCTCTATGTTCAAATCGATAGTGTTGCTAATATCTATGCTTAATCTATAAAATTGAATAGTGTTGCTAATTACCATGCTTAATCTATAAAATTGAGGTTTTGATGAATTGGTCCCATTTTGAGCCCAAAAGTGCCAATAAGCTTGTAGGATTTGATATTGGTTTATATTGATTAAAATTTGGTATGAATACACTCCATCCATCCATGCACACACACCCATCCATCCATGCAAACACACCCACCCACCCATCCATCCATGCAAACACACCCACCCACCTAACCCACACTAATGAAAAACTAATTAAATAAAAGAGTCCATCAAAACAAATTTTATTGAAAAACTGATTAACAAATTATTTAACTGAACAATAACAAATGACAATCTTAATTTACCTTGGAAAAAACCTCAATTAAATAAAAACTCCATAAAAATGTGTTTTTTATTACTCATACAAAAAGATTACAAATCCTTGATCCCACTTGATCACTTACATTACCAAGGTTTCTTATGCCCTCCCATTATTGTGTTGTTTTGTCTCCCCACTATTTTACAAGGATGTTTAGACATAAATTAATATATAATAAAAATATGGACTCTTAATTTATTTGACTATTTTACAACTATGTTTATACATAAATTAATATATAATAAAAATATCTAGTCATAATTTATTAATTGGTTATTTTTTTTTGTTTGCTAGTGTATCTAAGTCACACCAACCCTTAATATGGCTGGATTTTTTGTATCCGCAGGTTCCGAACCGGTGACTTAACATCACGGGAGTGCCTTAACATCACACTCCATCACCGACTCTTCTACACATTTATTATTTCGTTATTATTATAGAGCAATTACTTAAATAAAATTTGACTAAATTAAACCATCAAATGCCTTGTTTAATAAAACTATTAATTTTAAATCTTAGAGATTATGTTAAAAACATAGATTAATTAAGCTGTAATGTTTATTAGTATAGGTGGTGAGAAGACATCTAGAAGCCGAATTAAATGCGGTAGTTGGCAAAGATGATGGACTACAGAAAATATTAAGAAACTTCAAGAAACCCCCAGAAGCTTTGGAGGCTTCGAGATAGACCTGCAACATGTAAATTTTTCTATAAATTCATATCAATCGAACCCATTCTGCATTGTCTCAGTTTCAATTGAGCTGTGTATACATTTCCCTTTTCTGTAATTTCTTTGTGTTGTTTTAATTTTGTGTTCTATTCTTCCTGCTCTCTTCATGGTATCAGAGCGATGTTGATACTGGGTTGTCCACTGAGATGAATTTTGTTCCTCCTGCTCTCTCGTTTCCTGAAGATTGAATTGTGTGTTTGCCTGAAGTGCTGCTTGTTGGAGTTGCTGTCAAGTGGATTGCTGTCTGCTGCCAGGCTCGAATCGAATTGTTGTGCTAGCAGCATAGATGCAGAGAAAAGCTCGTGATGCTGAAGCCAAAAGATGGGATTGACTGGTGAAGGAGGTTGCGTTGGGGTGAGGAAGCCGCCACAAGGAGGGTGAGCTTTATTCTCATATAAAAAAAAATTATTGAAGTTTTTTTTAGGGTTAACCATTCAGTTCTGGAGTTCTGGGAGTCTCCTTTTTAAAAATAATAATAAGGAAATTTAAAATAGAAGGAAGAGATATTTTCATTATTATTTTTTGTGCTATTGTGTG
>ML786200.1:661971-674307 GCA_009831015.1 Picea engelmannii | reverse complement strand
TTGAAGATGGAGTATTCAATAATGTTATGTTGGTTCCCAATCTTAAGTCAAATTTACTCTCTGTGATTCAAATTGCAAATCAAGGTTATAAGGTTGAGTTTTATAAGGACAAGTGCTTAATTAAAGATATTAATAGTAATTATTAAGTGGTTGCTTCTAGATATGTAGAAAATGGACTTTATAAGTTTGGAAGATTTACCTCAAATGATAAAGCTTTGGTTGCAAAAGTTGATAATGTGAGTAGGTTGTGGCATGAGAGGATGGGACATTTAAATTACAAAAGTCTAAGTTTGATGAAAAGGTTTGAAATGGTGTATGGACTACCTAAAATTTTTCAAAGGCAAGGAGTTTGTGAAGAATGGATGTCTGGAAAGCAACATATGGAGAAATTCATAAAAGGAAAATCATGGAGAGCCAAGAMTCCACTTCACTTGGTTCATAGTGACCTCATGGGGCCATTAGAACATCCTTCTATTTCAGGTTCCAGGTATGTTCTAACATTTATTGATGACTATAGAAGAAGGATTTGGGTTTATTTTCTAAAGAAAAAAGATGAGGTATTTGGGAAGTTCAAGGAATTTAAATCTTTTGTAGAAAAACAAAGTGGAAAGTGTATTAAGATTTTAAGGACTGATAATGGAAAATAATATGTAAACAAAGAGTTTGATCATTATTGTAAGTATAATGGAATTAAAAGAGAACATACAGTCCCTTATACACCTCAACAAAATGGGGTAGCTGAAAGGAAGAATAAGACTCTTATGGAGATGGCTAGGTGTATGCTACATGCTAGAAATATGGATCCAAAATTTTGGGCTGAAGCTATAAATACTGCAACTTATATTGTCAATAGGACACCTACAATTGCTGTCAAACATAAGACTCATGAAGAAGCTTCGACTAGAAGAAAACCATCTATAAGTCATTTCAAGGTTTTTGGTTGTGATGCTTATGTTCATATTCCTGATGAAAAGAGAAAGAAACTTGATAGAAAAAGTCACAAATGTATTATGGTTGGTTACAGTGAAACATCTAAGGCTTACAGGTTGTATGATCCTGAAAATAATGAAATACTCATTAGGAGAGATGTAATATTTGATGAAAGATGCATACCATCTACCAAATCTTCTTCCCTTTCTCCTACTTCATCAATTCTTAGTGACCAAACTAGTGAAGAAAATCTTGATGAAATGGCTAACGAAGAAAGTTCCGAATCTTGTAAAGAAGAAATTGTTGCTACAGGTACACAAGACAGTTCTTCCACAAAAACAAGAAGTCTCCAAGAGATTTATCAAGAAGGCCCAAGACAACATTATGCCAACTATGCTCTTATGACTAGAGTGATGCATGTTGATGATCCACAGGTCTTTGAAGAAGCTCAAGGAAAACCTGAATGGGATGTTGTAATGAAAGATGAATATGATTCTTTAATGAAGAATCAAACTTAGGAGTTGACTCCTCTCCTAGAAGGTAAAAATCTCATTAGTTGCAAATGGATATATAGGACAAAGTTCACATCTGATGGAGCAATCGAGAAGCATAAGGCTACATTGGTTGCAAAAGGATTCTCACAAAAAGAAGGTATTGACTATACTGAAACATTTGCTCTTATTGCTAAAATGACTACAATTCGCATTGTAGTTTCTCTAGCTGCAAAATTTGGTTGGGAAATTCATCAAATGGATGTAAAAAGTGATTTTCTGCATGGTGATTTACTTGAAGAAATTTATATGAAACAACCACCAGGTTTTATAAAGGTTGGTCAAGAACATCTTGTTTGTAAGCTTAAAAAATCATTGTATGGGTTAAAGCAGGCTCCAAGAGCATGGTACTCCAAAATTAATGAGTACTTATTGAATGATGGATTCAAAAGAAGTCCTTACGATCCTGATCTTTATGTCAAAAATTGCAATGGTGATATCATAATGGTTGTCCTATATGCAGATGACTTAATCATTACAGGAAGCAGTTTAAGTCAGGTATATGACTCCAAGAAGAAGCTAAAGAAGGCTTTTGATATCACAGACTTGGGGTTATTACATTATTTTCTTGGCATCTAGGTTTGGCAAGAAAAAGATAGAATTCTTCTATCACAACCAAAATATGCACTTGATCTATTGAAGAAGTTCAAAATGGAGAATTGTAAGTCATCTCCAACTCCAATTGATGCAGGGACCAAGTTAAGAAGCAACTCTATTTTAGAAAAATTTGATGGCACACTATATAGACAATTGGTTGGAAGTTTGCTCTATCTAACAGCCACGAGACCAGATATTGCATATGCAATTGGAATGGTTTCTAGATTTATGTATGATCCTCATCTTGAACATTGGAATGCAACTAAAAGAATACTTAGATACATCAAAGGAACTTATAAGCTTGGACTTGAATATCAAAATAGTGGTAATGTTCAACTTGCAGGATATACAGACTCTGATTGGGCAGGAGGTATTGATGATGGAAAATCAACTTCTGGATATATATTTTATCTTGATTTGGGAGAAATCTCATGGAGTAGCAAGAAGCAATCTACAATCTCTTTATCATCAACAAAAGCTGAATATAAAGGAGAAACACTTGCAACACAAGAAGCTACATGGCTAAGAGGTATTCTTGTTGAATTGAATCATCCTCAAACAAAAGCTACAACTATTTACTGTGATAATCATGTTAGGGTCCTAACCCGCACATAGGTAGAACAATATATTCGGATGTAATAAAGGTCAATATTAATAAGGCCTTGCAATAAAATAGAATAAGTCGAATGTAAGAAGACCTAATAGAAGCTTCCGCTTCTAGAAGGATCTTCCTCTAGATGCTTCTTTTGATAGACATATTTAGTATAAATAGGAGTCGAGGGTATGAGAAGCCTAGCTTGGATATTATTGTAATAGAGCTTTGCTCCACTGGAGGTTGCCCCCTCGAAGAGGCCCGTGAACATTGCTTTCAGAATTAAAGTGCTATTTCTGTTGTTATTCTTATATCATTTCAGTGCTATTGTGGTGATTGTTCTGGTTATATTGCTGTTATTCTACCATATCTAGCATTTTATTTATGTTCTGCATACTTTTTATATATGGTATATTACAAGTGGCATCATAGCACTTTCCTTGGCAGAAATTGTGGGTAATTTTTTTTCCAGGGTAGAGACATATTTCAGCATCTCTAAGCCCATGGTTGAGGGATTCATACATGCAGGAAATACAAGTGGTTCTTAAGCGCACATCTGTTGGCCACACTTGTAACCCATGTTGGTACCCCTTCGAGTGGTAGCGCATCAGAAAACACCTGTGTACGGATCGACCTAGATTTCCTGAAGCCCTCTTTAGATAAACCGATCAGCTGCCTGACTGCTATAGTGCCATCGAGAACAACACTCAGGAAGATACTCTCTAGTACCTGGGTAGTCGGGTAGTATGGATAAGGGTACAGTCTATCCTCCTTAGTTAGTGCCCTGAGATATTGGGCCGAGTACTACTGTTGGACCTTGCACGTATATCAGAGAGATATAGCACAGGGAAAACCCTTGTCTATAGAACCCTTGAATACCCAACCCTTGGGGACAGAAACATAAACAAATCAAAACAAACAAGATCTATTGCCGCGCAACTGTGTTCGAGTTTCCAAGTAACTACACTTTTCTTCCTTTTTAAGCATTTGGGCATTTCATCACTGCAGTATTCTTCAGACCAAAGTATAACTCTGTAGGTGTAAAAAAAAAAGTCTGGAAATTTTTTCACCATTATTTGAGACCTATTCCATTGGATTCATCTCTTCGCCCTTATCACATTCATACATATCAATTTTTGGCAAATTTTTTTACTTCACCCACCCCTTTTCGATTCCCTCGTCCTCATGGTCCATACCCGCAACCAAGACTTGGAAGCTCACTTCAATACCTTGCAATCTAGTCTCACCGTGACCCAACAAGAAGTGAAACAACTCAGTGCCAATGTTGCCGCCATCAATACAACCATGCAGTCCTCAATGGAGGAAATAAAACAAGACCTGACCACCCAGCTTGAGTTTGTCTTTTCGTCACTCTGTGCCAAGCTCCATATCCCTACAGATAACCTTTCCTCTGACTCACCCCCACATACTGAAGGTGAACATTCCTCTCATTCCCATAACTTTCAACACCATCACTTTCAATGTGACCTATGCCTTCCGTGGGTGGATGTGACCAAATTTGATGGCTCAGACCCCACTGGTTGAGTAACCCAAATGGAGCATTATTTCTCTTTATACGACATTACACATGACTTGGCCAAACTCCGATATGGTGTTCTCCATCTAGATCAAGAACATCGGCAATGGTGGCAATGGAGAAAAACTTCCCGTCAAGGGTATATTGCTTGGACACACTTTGTGGCAGAGCTTTATGAACGCTTTGACACTGACACCAACCATTTGGGCCATTTGACAAAATTGAAACAATCAGGAACAGTGGAAGACTTTGTAGCTGCCTTTGAGCGCCTGGATTTTCGGACAGAGGGCATGTCTGATGCCTTTTTCCGAGAGTGTTTTATCAATGGCCTCAAGGATGAGATTCGGGCCCATGTCCTCATGGCTCAGCCTCAAGTTTTGGGGGAGGCTACTAAAAGAGCTAAAGAAGCACAACAGGTTGTATCTTCTCAAAACCAGAAACCCGCCTTTATCCCTCGTCCTAAACCAGTAAATCCCACTACTCCCTCCGCTCCACTAAATATCCAAAAATTGACCAAGGATGAAATGGATGAACGCCAATTCAAAGGCCTTTGTTATAATTGTGATGACAAATATTTCCCGGGCCACAAGTGTAAGGAACAAAATCTTTTTATGGCCATCTCCGAGGATATTTTGGAAGAGGATGTTGAAACTCCCCTTGTGTTTGAGTCACCTGAAACCACTGACATAACCCCTCCCTCAGACCCTCCCGAAGTAGAACTAGTCATTTCCCTCAATTCTCTCACTGGCTTCTCCGCTCCCCAAACCATCAAGCTAATCGGTTACATCAAGCATCAGAAGGTCATCATTCTGGTTGATAGTGGAAGCATCCATAATTTTATTCATCGCCGCATTGCCCAAGAAACTCGTTGCTACATCCATGCCGTCAATAATTTCCAAATCATGATTGCCAATGGTGGCTCCATGAAATGTGGAGGGCGTTGTGAAAATGTGCGTCTCCAAATTGGTGACTACCACCTGAAATGTCATATGTTTGCTATCGACATGGGCGATTGTGACATTGTGTTGGGTGCAGACTGGCTAAGGACTTTGGGTCCCATTCTCATGGATTTCAAGGAATTAACCATGCAATTTGACCAGGAGGGCCACCGATATAAGTTCCAAGGCATCACTGTCGGTTCACTTGAGATCATTAGTTCCCATCGCATGGAAAAACTGCTCAAAAAAGGTCATTTTGGTGTTATTTCCCAACTCCATGCCATACAAGCAACAAAGACACCCTCGGTGCCGCAAGACCTCCAAGCCATCCTTTCTAAACATCAAGTGGTCTTTTCCACTCCCTAGGGACTCCCTCCTTCTCGTGGTGTTCATGATCATTCCATTCCCCTTGTCCCCGGAAGCCTTCCTCCCAATATCCGTCCGTATCGTCACCGTTTTTCCCCAAAAAATGAATTTGAGAAAATGGTCCAGGAACTCCTTAATGCAGGTGTTATCCGCCCTAGTATGAGTCCCTACTCTCCTCCCGTGGTCATGGTCCTGAAGAAAGAAGGTTCTTGGCGAATGTGTCTTGACTTCCGTGCCCTCAACAAACTTACCATTAAAGCCAAATTTCCCATTCCTGTCATTGATGACCTCTTGGATGAATTCAGTGGCACCCAATTCTTTACTAAACTTGATCTTTGTTCGGGCTACCACCAGATATGTATGAAAGAGGAAGACATTCCCAAGACTTCCTTTAGAACTCATGAGGGCCAGTATGAGTTTTTGGTCATGCCCTTTGGCTTGTGTAATGCCCCCTCCACCTTCCAAAGCCTCATGAATCATGTCTTTTGTCCTTTTCTACGTCATTTTGTCTTAGTTTTCTTTGATGATATCCTCATCTATAGCAAAACCTGGACATACCATTTTGCTCACGTGGATCGAGTTCTCCATCTACTCTCTCAGCACCAACTCTTCCTGAAACAGTCTAAATGTGATTTTGGCGCCTCAGAAGTAGAGTACTTGGGTCATCTGGTTGGCAAGGACGACGTCAGGGTGGATCCTAAAAAGATTGAAGCTATGCAAGACTGGCCTCACCCAAAGACTCTCAAAATCTTGTGTGGATTTCTGGGCTTAACAGGTTATTACTGCAAGTTTGTTAAGAGTTATGGAAAGATTGCAACACCTCTCACTGCTCTCCTAAAAAAGAACTCTTTCACTTGGACCCCAGCCGCTGCTCAATCTTTTCAAGCCTTGAAGATGGCCATGTGCACCACTCCAGTCCTGGCCCTTCTTGATTTCACAAAGACCTTTGTCTTGGAATGTGATGCTTCAGGGAAAGGAATTGGTGCTATCCTTATGCAAGAGGGTTGACCTTTGGCCTTTACCAGGAAGCAACTATCTGAAAGAAATCTGGGCAAATCAATCTATGAAAATGAAATGTTGGCTATTCTACATGCCGTTGATCTGTGGTGCCCTTATCTATTGGGGCAACGCTTCCAAATTAATACAGACCATCAAAGCCTCAAGTATTTTATGGAACAAAGCATTTCCTCCCCGGAGCAACAAAAATGGGTGACTAAGCTCTTTGGATATGATTATGAGATCATTTACAAGAAAGGCAAAGACAATGTGGTTGTGGATGCACTTTCTCGCAAATATGAAGACGAAGGATCCCTTTTTTCTCTTTCCTTCACTGTACCAGATTGGTTCCAAGCCGTTCGCCAGGAATGGCTACAAGATCCCAAAAGTTCGCATCTGATCCAAAAATTGCAGTCCAATGCTCCAGCTTCCCCTGGGTACTCTTGGCTCCATGATGAGCTTCGATACAAAGGTCGTTTGTATTGAAGTAAACAATCAAAGCTTAAATCCATGGTACTTTCTGAGCTTCATGCTACACCCACCTTGGGGCACTAAGGATTCACCAAAACCTATGACAGGGTCAAACTTTTTTTTTTTTCTGGGATGGCATGAAACATGACATTTGTAATTTTGTCGTTGAATGTGATGTGTGTCAACGCAACAAGGGAGAAACAATCAAATCTTCGGGCACACTACAATCGCTTCCGATTCCACCTCCTATTTGGAAGGATATCCCTATGGATTTTATTACAGGCTTACCCAAATCGGGAAATAAATCAGTCATCATGGTGGTTGTTGATCGCCTTTCCAAGTATGCTCATTTCTGCGCTCTTCAACACCCATTTACAACATCCATGGTGGCTCAAATTTTCATGGATCAGGTCTTCAAGCTTCATGGCATGCCACACTCTATTGTTTTCGATCACGACCCAACTTTCACAAGCAATTTTTGGCAAGAACT
Organism: Picea engelmannii; assembly: GCA_009831015.1. Taxonomy (NCBI): domain Eukaryota; kingdom Viridiplantae; phylum Streptophyta; class Pinopsida; order Pinales; family Pinaceae; genus Picea; species Picea engelmannii. The sequence goes on along the minus strand of ML786200.1, from coordinate 666,839 downwards.
GTTCAAGCTACAAGGCACCCAATTGCATCTCAGCACAACTTATCATCCCTAGACTGACGGTCAAATGTAAGTTTTCAACAAGTGTTTGGACTCGGAAAAGTAAAATCAACGGGCTCAATGGTTACCCCTATCTGAATGGTGGTACAACACTTCATACCATATAGCTACACGCATGACTCCTTTTGAAGCGGTATATGGACATAAGCCACCTTCAGTTCTCTCATACCTACCGGGTGTCTCGAAGGTCCTGGCGGTTGACCAAACACTTACAGTTCGAGAAGCTATTCTCCGTACCCTCAAAGAGAATTTGGTCATGGCACAAAATCGCGTGGAACAACAAGCAAATCAAGGTCGCTCTGAACGTCAATTTGCAGAAGGGGATCAGGTGTTTCTTCGACTGCAACCTTACAAGCAAAATTCCCTCAAGGCTGAGCATTGTCAGAAGCTAGCGCCCAAATTTTATGGTCCTTATACCATTCTCAAGCATGTGGGACAGGTGGCCTATCAATTAGCTTTGCCCAGTCATTCGAAGCTACATCCTGTTTTTCATGTTTCATGCTTAAAGAAGGTGATTGGAACTAAGTGCCAAATTCAAACCAACCTTCCCGAGTTAGCCAAAGAAGGATCCATTTGACTACAACCACAAGCAGTTTTGGACCAGTGAGCGTCGCCTGCGTCAGAGAACCATCAAGGAAGTGTTAGTCCTGTGGAAAGATACAACTCCAATAGATGCCACTTGGGAACCAACTACCATTCTGCAACAATTTCCACATCTCAAGCCTTGATGACAAGGCTGTTTTTAAGGGGGAGGACATGTTAGGGTCCTAACCCACACATAGGTAGAACAATATATTCAGATGTAATAAAGGTCAATATTAATAAGGCCTTCCCCGGATGGGGTGTTAGTGGAGGCCACCTGGCGCATGCAGGAGGACGACGTTTGCCAACGGGGCACATAGCCATGTGACGGGCTCGTGCCACCATCCGCCACCCTCCTGTGGTTTTAATACGCTCTTATGGCGATGGGAAAGGCTGTTATTGCACACACTCGACCTCTGCATTTTGTTATGGCTCTGGTCCTGATCTCCGTTCATTGTCTTTGCTGGTGGTTTGATGGGCTTTCCCCCTCGCTGCCATGGCTGTTCTATGATTGTGTCCACTGGTCCCCGATGGCTCCTTACTACACCCAACCCTACGACCTTTGCTGCACGCACTCGATGCCTAAACATAAGCGACGTTTGAGAGGGAGACCACGGCGGGGTTCTCCCTGGAGACCTCAGCGACCCTCATATTCTTCGCCTGCTATGCCTCCCTTTGGCCCATCCCTTCACCTCCAGGCTGCGCATCACAACAATTTCCCTCCCGCTCCGCCGACGAGCATCAATTGCCTAGAAATTATTCCTCGGCCGCCATGCTCATCTCTGCGTCTCCTCCTCGCTCCACCTGTGAATGAACCGACCCATCCTCATCGCTCGACTCTTCCAGGAGACTTAGGAGAAGAACCACCACCTTCTACGCGGAAGCCTGGGAGTTCTGGGCTTCCCTCCTTTGACACCACTACTGGCGAGCAGGTAAAAGACAATTTGGCCATCCTCTACGGCCTCGTATTCGAACTCCGCCAGGGGGTGGACCTGCAATTTCGGCTGCAAATTACAAATGACAAGGTGGCACTCTTCCTTCATCTCCTCTCCTCGATGCATGAGACCTTCCTCTCGACCCCGGAAGGAGCGACCTCCAGGCAGGAACCCGAAGTAGATACCGCCGAAGGAGAGGTCAAGGCGCGCGCGACTGCGAAGCAGGAACCCGGGGCAGCTACCACAGCCGGAGATGTGGTAATGCAGTGTGCAGCAGAGTCGGAATTGAAACGGGCTGGGAGCGCAACCATGGCTGAGAAGGAAACTGCGAGGCACGACCTTGGAACTGAGACCAAGGAGGAGGTCGAGATGCAGTGGGGGGACAGGACGACAATTGTCGAAGAGGAACCATGGACAGGAGATCTCAACGCCACCTGGCCAGGTTACATGTCAGGTGTCTAGGCTCTTGCTATTTTAGAAGTCATGTCAGCTGGTTGTTTTTTATGGATGTCCACATTGTCTCAGACATTACTTTTTTATGGTTTATTACTATGCTTAGGCTGACTAAGTTGCTGACTGGGCTGGTTTCCCCTTTGTTGGGGCAGCCCAGTAATTTCAGCAGATCCATCACTGTATTTTGAAACTCTCTTTTGCCTCTGGCAGACCCTTAATATATTAAACTTCTTACTTACAAAAAAAAAAAATATTAATAAGGCCTTGCAATAAAATAGAATAAGTTGAATGCAAGAAGACCTAATAGAAGCTTCCGCTTCTAGAAGGATCTTCCTCTAGATGCTTCTTTTGATAGACATATTTAGTATAAATAGGAATCGAGGGTATGAGCACCCTAGCTTGGATATTATTGTAATAGAGCTCTGCTCAACTGGAGGTTTCCCCCTCGAAGAGGCCTGTGAACATTGCTTTCAGAATTAAAGTGTTATTTTTGTTGTTATTCTTATATCATTTCAGTGCTATTGTGGTGATTGTTCTGGTTGTATTGCTGTTATTCTGCCATTTCTAGCATTTTATTTGTGTTCTGCATACTTTTTATATCTGGTATATTACAAATCAAAGCACAATACAATTAACAAATAATCCAATTTTTCATGCAAGGACCAAACATATTGAAATCCATCATCATTATGTTTGAGAGAAAACACAGAAAGACAACATCATGTTGAAATATTGCATAACAGAAGATCAAGTTGCTGATATATTTACTAAAGCTTTGAGTACTGTAAAGTTTGTAAAGTTCAGAAGCATGATAGGACTTAAAGAAGTATCCCCTTAATAAGTGTATGTTAATCCTAATAAGCATTAAGAGGGAGTGTTAAAAACAAAGATTAATTAAGCTGTAATGTTTATTAGTATAGGGGGTGAGAAGACATCTAGAAGCCCGAATTAAATGCGGTAGTTGGCAAAGACCAAATACTGCAGAAAATATCAAGAAATTTCAAGATTATATTCATTGTTGATAATTTTTTTTTTTTATTCAAACTACATCCATTTTAATTATGATCCAACCAATCCCATGTAATATCCATTTTTAATTATGATCCAACCAATGTGATGTATTATTAATAGAAAAATGTTTACATCATATATAAAAAGTTTGTAATTTTAATTTTTTTTTAATTAACAAAGAATATTAGAATTATTTTAAATATTTTAATTTAAAATTCTAATTAAATATTCGAGTATCTTAATTTAAGTTCTAATTAAACATCCATGTTGAAAATATATATTTTAATATAAAATATATGTTGATTTAACATGATCTTAAATCAATAAGATTTAAAAAAATTATTTAGAATTTAATTAAAAATTATATTAAAAAATTATTATTTAGAATTTAATTAAAAATTATATTAAAAAATTTTGATTTAAAAAAATTATTTAGAATTTAATTAAAAATTATATTAAAAAAATATTATTTAGAATTTAATTAAAAATTATATTAAAAAATTATTGTGGAAAACATAACTTCAAACTTAACTAGCATTTAAAGATATAACCATCTAGAAGAAGAATTAACTAACATTGAAACATTTGGCCATCTAAAAGAATAATGTGGACACCTATGCGTGAAAGTACCTTAGTTTAAAGTTCTAGTAGATTCACAGTGAAAAATATTCTTTAACATAAAATATACATGGAATGTAACGATTATGGTTGAAAACATATCGTGGGAATTAATAATATTTAAAGATTTAGTCATGTATATTTTAGTGCTGTTATTGTCTGTTTTTTTTTAAAGATATAGATTCTTTGTAAAGCCTTACATTTTTGTCTATATTTTTATATTAGAAGCATGCAATAAGATATAGTTTTTGTGTAACCAACTCTTTGTTTATCTGTTTTGTTTATGTATACAGATCAATATGATTGAAATTTAATGTAATGAAGGGCAGGAAAAAAAAAAACAGCAAATGACAAAGCAGAATCATCTTTTATTATGCTGAAGAAGGGTATATCAAGTGTATACACAAGAATTATTCTGAAAGTGTCAGACAAACAATTTCCATCAGATTCATCCCAGACAAACAATCTCCATCAGATTATTTTTAGAGTGTCAGACAAACAATTTCCATCAGATTCATCCCAGACAAAAGCAGCAGCTAATTCCAGACAGACAGAAGCAGCTAATTCCAGGAAAGTTCTCATCAGGAAAGTATTATTATAAACAAGGCAGGTTATGATATGTTTGTTGCTATCATATGAGCCAATGATAATTTTTTTTTTTTGTTCTGGGTTTCTATTGTTTTAAATGTGGCCCTGCTCTTTAAGCGATTCGACGCAGTCCTGGAACATCTCTTGTATGGTCTTGAATTCGAAACCTAGTGCTCTCAACTTGGAGGTGTTGTAAGTGTAGTAAGCTCTGTCTCCCCAGACGTTCTCGAATCTGGATGCCCACAATAATTAAAAACTAAGAAATCATGTATATGTATACGTTATAGTAAGATAGAGATATTAGAGATATTGGGGATATACTGACTGTGTGGGAACATTGAGATGTGGATAACAGTCTGCTAAGATGGCTCCCAGCTCATAGTTTTCGAGCACAGCCGAGGAACATATGTAACGTCCTTTGGCAGTCGGTTCCTCATAAGCAAGAATGTGACAGCGAGCAACGTCGTCGATGTGAACGTATCCCATTCGTCCATGCATAGTAAATTTATGCGTTTCTCCTGTATTTTCATGGCTGTTAGTATCATTTTCTGGTTTATATTCTTGTTTATAGAAATTTTATAATTATAAAAACTATTGTTAGAGACATTACTCCATTTTTTTTTT
>ML786200.1:635309-658864 GCA_009831015.1 Picea engelmannii | reverse complement strand
TTTCACGCTTTTCCCACCATAGCTTTCAGAACGCTAGTTGCGCATGCAACGGAGAATGACGACCGAACTTTAGTTCTCTCCAATGTATTCAAGGGACTTTATTCCATTTTTTAATGTTTTAATGGTGTGCATGTGAAGTGTGTTTTGAATGATTCATTAAAAAAAACAAAAAAGTCGTTTTATAGAACAATTAGCATAGTAGCAAAATAGCGGCTGGTGAACCTGGAAAGATTGAGAAGATAAAATGAATCTTTAAAAGAATATATTAAATTTTATTATCTATTAAAAAATAAACTGTTGGGCTTCATTTATCTGGTGTTAATATTTTAATTTCTGTTAATCATTTAAGTAGCAATCAGTTAGCTATCAAAGTAATTTTTAAATATGATTAGGTAAATGTAAAAAAGTAAACACATAAACTGATGTCTTTATAATAGCTAGGAAGTTAATGATTGAAATCACATCCATTTATTTTGTGTGACTACTAAGAATATTCCAGCCATATTTAATCCTGTTCATAAAAAACTTATTAAGCACTAAACCCCTATTAAATCTGCCCATTATCAATAGGTGTACCTCTTTCGACATAATTAAACAATGCTTTTTACAATGGTAGGAAATAAGTGTTTTATAGGTTATTATCTATTATTATAATATTAATAATATTATAAATTAAGAAATTTGATTTGGAACGAAGTTTCTTTGTTGATATGTTATTGGTGGTATATGGGTGGGGGCACACAGATGATTTTTTTAGTTTGATAAGAAAGTGTGTTTGTTGCTTTTTTAAGAATGTGTGTATTTTATGAAAGTTTTTGTTTAAATAATCTTTATTTGGGTAGAAGTTCCATGCAAATTACTCCATAGTGTACTGTACTGTAATAGTTCACACCTATTTTAATTAAAAACAATGTGCATGCTTTAAAAACACTAGTGTTTTTTATAGTGTTATTTTGCCTGCAGGCATAAAAAAAATACAACTTTAATTTTTTTTTCACAAATGTGAGCCTGCTTCATCATTTAGGCTAGGTCCAAAATCGACAAGGAAAATCATCATTAGCACTTGACATTTTAGAAAGAAGCTCTAATTTCCACTTGTATTTGATCTTAAATGTTATTTTTATAATTTTTAAATTTTAGAAATTTACATATTTTTTTAAAGAAAATTTTGTTATTGTTTAATTGCAGTTTTTATTCCATAATCATGAAGCAAAACTTAGATGAAAACCCAAACCCTAACCCCCTACAAGACTTATACATTGGAATGAATTAATCTCTAAATGAACTTATAAACCTAATTGGGGAGCTTATGAACATGAGACAACCATTCCTTATTTCATTGAGCACTTCACTTGCACCATCATTGCTTCAATTGGTCATGCTCGTGGCCACTTATCTCATATATATGAATATAGGGTTACGGTGAGCGAGTACTATTCAAGTGGCATTAGTAAAGAAAATGTCAAAAAATTGAATATAAGCAAGAGAATATTGTTTAATTGTTCATTGACCCTAGAACCAACCAATTGCCTGATCTTAGAAAGAGGTGTCTTCGTATGGACTGGTCCACATTCCAGGCATGGAGAGACAATTCTAAGGATCGATGGTTTATGGTATTTGATAAATCTCTCTACAATAATAGGGATGTTCCCTTGTATTTTCTTCAAAAATTATGGGCCAAATTTACTCTGGGTCTCCATGTCAATTATTTTGACATTGGAGAATTCCACGGGGTTGGTATTAGCTTTGCTTAGGCTCAAGCAACCGCTAGGCATAACTCATTGAGAGGGCTGCCATCTCCTAGGCGATTTCCTAACCCCCTCCCCTGCCAAGCCACCTTAGCTTGGAGATAGGATTTACGCTGCTAGTACTGCAATATCATCCCTTGTTGATGTTACGGTAGCTGCGAGAGGTATTAACCTCCATGTGTAACCTCTGACTAGATTAGAATGTTCCAGAAGCTAGAGAAACCCTAAACAGATGTGTAGAAACCCTAGAAGACATGTCGGCTCAATAAAAGAATTAATATTTAAGTATTAGCCTCTAAAAGAAGAAGTCGATCTGGATAAGTGACAAAGAGCATTATAAATAGAGGGCGCTTGAGCTCATTTGGTCATTCACTCACTCACAACTCACACAAGTCAAGTGATGCACAAGTTTGGAGAAGGAGTGCAACTGCAACTACTGCAACTTGGTTTTTGGTTTGTGGACTCTATGTTTGGTGTGCTATTCTTGGAGAGAGAGAGATACACTATCTTTTGGTTATTTGTTGGGTCTGGTACTGCTTCCAAAATTATTCTATCTATCAAGGTTACAGTGCTCGGGGGTGGTTGCGTGCCTATGGTTGGGTGACAATATTGAGATATTATCTATGGAAAAACGAACACATCGAATATTTTAACAAGCTATGGGCCCACACCACCTTCAGGATTGTCTAACCACTGGAAGGTAGTGTGACAGTTCTTTGTTAAGCTCGTTGTGGCACCAATTACAATGAGAACTAGGTTTTCTGATTGTGCAGTTGCAACAAACCCTAATCCAACTCTTTGAGCACCTTAAGTGAAGCGTTGGACCCAATTTTTGGATATTCTAGTGTGCCTTAGCCAAGCACACTTGTTGGTTTTCTCAGCAAGCAAAAATGTCAAGTTTGAGTTTTTGGTCAAAGTCAAAGTCAAATGTTGATTGGTCAAAGTCAAAGGTTGAATTTTGGTCAAAGTCAAAGTCAAAATTTGATTGGTCAAAGTCAAAGGTTGACTTTTGGTCAAAATTGATTTTGTGGTCAAAGTTGTAATTTCAGGGTTTCTAGCTTCTAATCATTGAACCTTTTTTATTAAGTTTCTAACCTCTTCTTGTCAAGATGGTGTTTAGTTTCAGATTAGAAGATAAGTTGAATGATGCTGCAAATTTCAAAGGTATGCACTTGTATATGCTTTTTCATGTTATACCATCGAGCAAAAGCATGAGTGTATTTTGCAGGGAATGTACAAGAGACCTTGTCCAAGCAGTGATCTTGGATTCAATACGTTCAGAGGAACAAGCAGTTGAGGCTCTAGGTTCCATGTTTGATCGATCAAATTGTTAAGTTTCAATTTGCACGTACCAAGGTTGATAGTTGCTACATTACAAACTATGAAAGCAGTCTTGTAAAGGTTCTATTATTTCTAGGTGCAATGAATACTTGATTGCATGTGAATACCATTGATATATATGTTTATTGTACTTGTTTGTAAGATGAACTAGCATCTCCTCTAGAGAGATATTTCTTGTTTACTCCCGGGTAGGTCACCTTGGTCATACTATGATGATCACCATGAAATTGTTATTCATTCTTGTTACCATAGAAATGTTATGAAAATGTTATTATACTGGAAATGTTTTTATTGTTCTTGTCTCAGGCAGGTTATCTTACAAGATTCCATGAAGGATACCATGGAGATATATTTGATTGTTACAAACAAGTTACTATGAAAGAATGATTGATCACAACACTGGAAGAGTCTTGAAGAATGTTGTCTGTTATTTTCCTTGTTATTGTTCTTGTTCCAGGAAGGTCACAGTTCATATCTCTAGGAGGGAGCTACAATGACAGTTACAAGCATGGAGCAAATGCCTTCATCAATGAGGAAGCAAATGGTCTCACCAAGTATCAATTATAAAAGAAGCGTGGAAAACAAAATGAGTTTTGGACATCCTTCACTCAGATGATGTCAACCCTCTCACTAAACAGGTATGTACAATATGTTTCATTTATTGATGAGTCCTCACATAAAACTTGCATTTATTTCTTGGAATCAAAAGGGAAAAGTGTTTAGTAAGTTCGAGAAATTCAAGCACTTGTGGAAATCTTATCTGAAAATAAGTTAAAGATATTGAGGTCTGATAATGGAGGAAAGTACACCTCATATGATCTCAAGACATTCTGTAGAGAGGACGAGGTTAGGAGGGAGGTAATCACTTCCTACAATCCTCAATAGAATGGTGTGGAAGAAATAAAGAATTGTTCAATTATGGGAGCAGTAAAAGCCATCATCCATGATCAAGACTTACCAATGCATCTGTGGGCTGAAGCAACCAAGACCATGATGAGGTCCATGATAAATATCCTGTAGATCCCAGGATTGCAGATGCAGAGAAATGTAAGGATGTTGTATTAGACATGGAAGAACCACAAATATTTGAAGATCCACATGAAGTTAAGACTAAGAAGGGAAGACCATCATGGGATCTTGAGATCATTCAAGATGCATAGAAGTATGCTCTAGATAGAACTTTCAAAGAAAGAAAGATGTCAAAACCATATTCCAATTACATAATCTTCCACCTTTGAGAAAGCAGTCAAGTAGAAAGAATGGAAGGAGGCTATGATGGAAGAATATTAATACATCATGAAAATTTATGTATGGGAAATTATGCTTATATGAGTTTACAAGATAAAGCATGCAGTGAATGACCGTATCGATAAATATAAGGCAAGATTTGTGGCTAAAGGGTTCTCCTATTAGGAGGGAGAAGACTATGATGAGACGGTTGTTCCAGTTCCCAGATACACCTCTACTAGAGCCATCATATCTCTAGCAACATCCATAGGTTGGAGTTTACTTCTGATGGATGTAAAGACCATATTTCTCAATGGAATAATTGAGGAAGAGGTATATATAGAGAAACCTCAAGGTTTTGAGGTACACCAGAGAGAAACCCATGTATGCAGATTAAAGAAGGCCTTGTATGGACTCAAGAAAGCTCTAAGAGCTTGGTGTAGAGCCTCTCATTATTCAATGTAAGAGAGAACTAGCCTCTGAATTTGATATGAAGGATCTTGTTCTCATGCATTATTATTTGGGACTAGAAGTATAACAAAAGCATTGTGAAATATTCCCGTGGCAACGAAAGTATGTCGTAAATATTCTTCAGAAGTTTGGGATGATGTATTGCAAATCCATGGAAACTCCCATGATAAAAAATTTGAGGAAGTTGAGAGACTATGATTCTGATACAGTAGAATCGTCCCTGTACCGACAGTGGATTGGCTCCTTGATGTATTTGGTGAATACTTGATCAAAATCTGGATCAGGGGATCAAATTTTGCTCAATTTTCAAAGTGCTCGGAATGCAACAAAAATGGTGCCATTGCGTTCGTCTCGTCTTCCTGATTCCGGCGGTATATTTACTTTCTCAAACGGAGTCCGTATGGAGAAGATATCACAATCTGTTCGCCGAGCCAAACAGGGAAAAATTTTAGATGATGACTGTACCTGTCCGTACAGGACACGTGGAAGGTCCGTATAGGACACGTGGCGGCTCCAGGTGTTGACACATGTCAGGTAGTTTTGGCCTTTTGGGCGTACGGTTGGACCAATTCAGAGGTGACATGTGTCACCACTGGAAGGGTGACACGTGGCACGGGTGACATCATCGGCTGACGTGGCAGGATGATGTGGCAAGGTTGACTGGGCAGTACGTTGAAGTGACGTGTATGGCATGTGGACTAATCGGTGTTTGACACGTGGCATCATTTTCAGCGAATGGTAAGGTGCCACGTGGCCCAGTCATGGGCTGCCACGTGGCACCCCTTTATTGGCTAATGTTTATTTGGTTTGTTGATCAAAATTATGTGGAGCCAACCGGATTCGAACAGGTGACCTCCATGTCCGCCCAAGTCTTCACCAACCTCCGCTAGCCAATGCGCCACCATGTGTTACTTGGTATACTAATGGAACGGATTGTATTTCAATTAGCATATTGGTATGGTTTGGGCCGCGACCGGGCCGGGGCTTAGCCCCAGCCCTTGGTCGCGCACCATTTAACATGTGACCACCGTTTTTATACACTATATGCGCGTGGGTTTATACAACGGAGTTATTTAAATATTGTAACCCATGGTTCTATCCATACCATTAAAACCATATGTTATACGCGCGGGTGATTATATGTGGTTCCGTTGTTTTATATGTGACCAACAACCATATAATATGGTGTATGCGCGCGTTTTCATATGTGGTTTCAAACCGTTATGTAACCAATAACTCCCGCCAAGTGTCATTCCATTATTTGATATGGAACGGAGCCCATTTTTTTTAAAAGCGCGTGGTCCTATGGGCTCATATGCCCCACGACTTGACGGTTGGGGGGTATTAGTTCCGTTAACCGTCCTACAGTTTGGACCGTTTTTCGAAACTGCCCGGTGCCAGGTTTTAACGTGCATTTTGGAGTGTGTTCTTGGTTCATGCACACAGAGGTGCGTTTTGGCGAACCAGTTCCAGCAAAGCTTGAAGGAGGAAAATGGAGGAGGCCTAACTTCTTTATCGTTTGGTCGATTGAGGTGCCGTAAAAGCCCAACTAGGGGTTTTTGGACATGCTGGATCCATTGGTGCTATTTTCAAGGCCTTTTGAAGACTTCTTCTGCGAGTTTTTCACCATTGAAGTTTCAGCAAGCTCCAGGGAGTTTGAAGCCCTCTTTGATGGAGGACATGGTTTGGTGAGCTTATATTTGTTTTTTATGATTGAATAATCATTTTTGGCTAATTGATATGATTTGAACACATTGGGATAGGTTTCAGAGGCTGTTGAGGACTTTTATAGGTGTTTTTGCCAAAGAGAAGCTCATGGAAGCTTATGGCCACATGTAGAAGAGGTCATGCCCGGATGAGCCATGATTCGTTTTCAGAGTTCTATTAGTCATTTTTGGGGTTTTTATGTGTTCTGATCTCAATGGTACAGTCTGTTTTTCCATTGGAGTTGAGAAGAAGCTTGTAAAATAACTTTTGACTAATTAATCCCAGAGAGCAAAGTCCATTATGGAGTCTCAAGGAGATGTAGCCCGGAGGGGGGTGAACTCCTTTATCATGTTGTGATTGTTCTAAGTTTGATGGTTTGGTTGCTGCAAGTTGAGTTGTTGTGTATTTGTTTAAAGTACATATTTAACCATCTAAAAGAACATTTTCTCACACATAAGCATTTACAAGAAGATACATGAACTTAACACATAAGTTTATTTTGCATATTTTAACACATGAAGCAAGGTCCTGTAAAGTTTATTTTAATGAAGTAGGGGTGCTTGCATAGCATAACAAGTCAACCTTCTATTTTCAGATCAATACTAGGCCAAACATTTGATTTTCTATGAACATGTTGAGCCAGTTCCAGGTGGAACCTAGACAAGAACATTGGATAGTTGCAAAGCATATCTTGAGATATCTTCATGGGATGATAACTTATGGTTTGAGATATGCCTCAAACAATTATGGATTTACTGATTCAGATTGGGCAGGGAGTGTAGATGAGAGAAAGAGTACTTCTGGTATGTGTTTCAGTACAGGATCTGCTATGATATCATGGGCTAGCAGAAAACAGAAGTCTATTGCACTCAACATTGCAGAAAGCAGAGTATATTGCAGCTTGTGATGCTTGTACGGAAGCAGTGTGGCTCTGTAAGTTGGTTTCTGCACTGATTGATAAGGTGATGGATTTGACCGTGATATATTGTGATAACTCGAGATGTGTGAAGCTCTCAGAGAATCCAGTGTTCCATGACAGGTCGAAGCACATTGAGATCAAGTACTATAGTCCAGAGGGGAGAAGTGGTTCTCCGGTATATGATGAGCAGACCGCAAATATTTGGACGAAGCTTTTGTCCAAGATAAAGTTTGCATACTTGAGGGACAATATGGGGCTCGTGGAGATTTCTCCTTTGGTTGAAAGGGAGGAGACGACTTCCTCGGTTGGGAGGGAGCACTGATATGTAGCATCATGGACTGTCCATGAGCTACAGATCTATATCATGCTAGTACAACTTAGATATTATCATACAACTTACAGATGATGCTTACATCATGATAATACAACTCATATATGATATAGATGGTTGGAGTTGTTGATACAGTGGCATGAACAACATCATGCTAGTACAACTTAGAGGTGGACATACAAATTAGAGATGATGCTTGCATCATGCTAGTTATGTTCATGCTAGTACAACTTAGAGACGATGCTGGTGAGCCAAATCATGATAGATATGATCATGCGAGTACATCTTAGAGGTGGCATAAAACTTAGATATGATGCATTGACATCATGCTAGATATGTCATGCTAGTATGACTTAGAGATGACCATACAACTTAGAGATGATGCAGGGGGCTCGTGTCATGCTAGATATGATCATGCGAGTACAACTTATATGTGGCATACAACTTAGAGATGACGCATTGGCATCATGCTAGATATGTCATGCTAGTACGACTTAGAGATGATCATACAACTTAGAGGTGAAAGAGTGAGGCATTGATCTACATCATGCGAGTATAACTTAGAGGTGGACATACAACTTAGAGATGATGCATTGGCATCATGCTAGTTATGTTCATGCTAGTATGACTTAGAGATGATGTAGATGATACTCCGGATCACACCAGTACAACTTAGATATGATTCATTCACATCATGCTAGTATGGCTTAGAGGTGATGCAGCTAATGACATTGTTGATGCAAAATGATATCAAATGATATGATTTTATTGCTGTGGAGGTTGTATGTCTCTAGACAATAGCTGTATGCTACAGTGGTGGATGTGTTCCACTAGTACTGACTGTGGGTCACTGGTTAGTAGCCATGTGCTACTAGGAGTGGTTGTGTATGACTGGGCAGTAGTTGTGTACTACTATGGATAGACACAATTGTGTTCTATTAGATGGCATTGTAGTAGTTGTATGCTACTATCTGATTACCATGGAGACTACCACTAGTGTTGGAGATGATTTCTAGCTAGATGGATAGTCAGTGTGCTGGTGGACAGACATTTTCCAGGTAGAGAATGGTCTAGGCATAAAAAATTGCTGGTGGATAGACATCCTCCCAATGGAGAATGGTCCAGGTTAACAGATTGCCGATGTATCATGCATTGGTATTTTCCTAAGGCACAGACTGTGGCCCGATTAGGAAAATGGTTCAGGACCGATATTCTCCTGAGGCACAGTTATTGGCTCAATTAGGTTGAATAGTCCCCCCCCTAAGGACATGACATACCGATTAGGGTGGTTGATACATGACCGATATTTGCTAAGGAATATGGGTAGAGATTGATCTCTATGGTACATATGACACGATTAGAAAATAGTCCGAGACTGACATTCCTATAGGAATGGTCTCTGTAGCCCATGGCATGGCTTTCAGCATATGGGAGGACTGACATTATTCTAGGACATAGGTCCAGATTAGAAGAATGGTCCTTGTATCCCATTGCGGGGCTTTCAAAATCTATTGGGACAACTATTATTCGAAGACGTATGTCTGGAATAGAAGAATGGTCCTTGTATCACTCTGTTGAGTAAGTGATTTATTCAACATCATCCCTGATTACTCAGATGGAGTATGGCCTCAAGAGATGATGCAATTGATGCTATCAGGTGATACTGATAGTGGTGATGTTGCTCGTGAGTTGATCTACATGATCATGAGATAACCTGCGTGGACATGATGATGCTACCAACATAATGGTCTATTTATGCTCAAGGCCATTACCGTTAAATACCTCCCTAGCTAGGAGTGAGTTTTGATGTTACGGTAGCTACGGGAGGTATTAACCTCCATGTGTAACCTATGACTATATTAGAATGTTCTGGAAGCTAGAGAAACCCTAAACATATGTGTAGAAACCCTAGAAGACATGTCGACTCAATAAAAGAATTAATATTTAAGTATTAGCCTCTAAAAGAAGAAGTCGACCTGGACAGGTGACAAAGAGCCCTATAAATAGAGTGCTCTTGAGCTCATTTGGTCATTCACTCACTCACATCTCACACAAGTCAAGTAGTGAGAAAGTTTGGAGAAGGAGTGCAACTGTAACTACTGCAACTGGGTTTTTGGTTTGTGGATTCTCTGTTTGGTGAACTATTCTTGAAGAGAGAGATACACTATCTCTTGGTTATCTCTTGGGTCTGGTATTACTTCCAGAATTATTCTATTTATCAAGGTTATAGTGGTCGGGGGTGGTTATGTGCCTATGGTTGGGTGACAATATTGAGATATTGTCCATGGAAAAATGAACACATCAAATATTTTAACATCCCTTACATGTAGTCTAGTTCAACATAGTGTGTTTGTGGTAGCGTCCCATTGAGATCCATCATATTATGATGCTAAACCACCAGGTGTAGGTCCTTCAAGTCTGACTAACCATTCTGGTTCCATCACGATTGTTCCACATTGATGATCTCATTGCACGCATACTTATCATGGCTTGATAGAGGATCCTATTCGAGATGGTTTCTTGGATGAGGTTAATATGATATATTTTTTTATATTTTCATTGCTTATGTATTCAATTTTTCATTTGAAAAATATATGGTAAACACAACTTTAAAGTATTAATAACTGCCTTTTATTTTTTTGTCACATCCAACTCCTAAGAAATGACACACCTCCCTTCATGCGGTAGGGAACCTCTTCTCCCAGACTTGATGGAGTGGTTACCACAACATGTTCCATTGGGGCTCTCACACCCATGTATTTATGATGTTACATTGTTGCAATCAATTATTAATATGACATGAACTCTCTATATTTCTTTGGGCCTAGAAAATATTGAGCTCAACTTATGGTTTTGTAAATAGATGTATATTTTTGAAGAAAATATATCAATAATGATTAATTTCTTGAGCTCGACTTATGGTTTTGTAAATAGATGTATGTTTTTGTTGTTGTATAATTGTAAACTTAGGTTGGAAATTATTTAGTTTAAGATCAATCATTCTACCTATGGAGTGGACACACAGACACACACACACACACACAAATGGAATTCTAAACTTAGGAAAATTTTCATCGGGTAAGGACCAATGAAATACTCAAAAGTGACAAAAATATATAGATCAAATGGTTTTGGTTTACCCACACGATTGCCAAATATGCACAAGTCGTTTGAAACACAGTTGATTTAGCATATAAAATGTTTACAACAAAAAAATATTGTTGTATGTACAAAGTATCAAAATATTCTTGTCCATTTTTTGGATTTGAATATTTGTACCATTTTATATGCATTGATGAAATCACATAAAAGCATGAAATATTATCTTAGAAAATTTTTATTGGTCCAAAACTCTCACGCTAATTAAACTGGGACTTGTGTTTCACCTTGAAGGATTGTAGGGATTTGGGTACCTTGAAGGTCCACACATAGGCCCAAGACTTATGTATGAAATGAATGATTAGGGCCATGAATGGAAATGACTAGGATTAGAAGGTACTTTTGAGGAATTTTGATGCTCTTGACTTGCCACCATGAGAAAAAAACATTGGCAAGGTATTGCACTCTAATATCTTATAACTGTGACTACTACGGTCAAGCTCAAAGGTCCTTTGTTGCCCCGAGCATATGGAAAATCTACAAGACTATTAAGCTCTTCCTTACGAGATTGGTTATTCAAAATTGGGTTATCCTTTAATAAACATTGTATCTAGTGGACTTGTATTTTGAAAAAGGATGGTAAGACCTTGGCCAAGGTTCCTTGGTTCTTGGTCCTTACATTTTACACAAAAAGTATTATCTTGTTCAATGGAATATATGACAAACAATTAAGGGGATAACTTCCATTTCCTAGAGAAAGGAAACAATTAGGTTATCTAGCCCTGATAAGTTGGTTGTTGGTCATTGATGGATATGAGCAATGTTAGTCATTGATGGGTGACTCACTCACAAATGTTCATAATCATCCTTGTCATTAGTGTGGCATATTAAAATGCTCAAGAAAATTTTATGGTATTGTTTTCATGCTAATAGTAATATTGTTTAGGGTGAGTTGACTAATTTTTTGTCAACTTATCCCTACTACCATTTCTTAAAGAGTCTCTCTCTTAGGAGATGAACTCCCTTGGGTTGTAGAGCCTTAGGCTTCTTTGAAGCCTTGTTAATTTGAATAATTTTTTAATGTTTATTTTATTTTATTTTTATAAGTAAGCATCTATAAATTACCTTTCAAAGTCATAAGTTACAATATTAATAGTCATACTAGAGTGCTGGCTGGTCTGAATCGCCCAAAAGGGAAACCAATTTAGCCGATATAGCAAAAATACTTGAGGGAAAAACTAATCTGTCTATGAAAATTGAAAATGAGTTGTCTATGCAAGGCGCCATGTAAGGCCTGAGAATAAGAAAAGAGTATCATAAATAACTAGAAAAATATAAAAGACCAAGTCCTAAGATCATGATAAACTGAACATAAGAAACTACCACCTATGCCCATGCATAAAATAAGAATCATGCCAATGGCCAACCTGCTCCTCTGTGTCGCTCGGGGTCATCGCCCGGTTTCTAGATGCAGGAGCCGCCACTGTAGTTCCAGAGCACTGGTCGTAGGACCTGGAGTGTGTAACTATCCTATCCCCTCGTCGGTCCATATTTTCCATTCGAAACGGCAGGTCATCCATATCCTTTCTGACTTAAAAGACAAGGTTGTGCAAGAGCTCCTAAGAGGAAAGAAGGCACAAGCATGAAGCAAAGTCTGAGCAAGAATGAGGCTGGGTGGAGGTGGGGGGATCCAACAAGGGGATGATGGGGGAGGATGGAGGTGGTAGTTGGAAAAACAACTCAAGCGAAGGAGCCAAAGGGACAGGGGGTGGTTGTGAGGAGGAAGGTAATTCTGGGAGAGGACTTGGGGTGAAACCCATAGAATTTCCCTGATATTCATACCATTCCATGCTAAAGGCCTAGGGAGAAGACAGAGGGGGAAGGCTACATTGGCTAAACTAGGAAAGGGATGAAGCGGGGGTTGAAGTGTTGGGTAGCGGGCTAATAGTAGTAGGATCTAGGTGAGCCATGCACCCATATGTTTGATGCCAAATGGGGCCTCGCTTTGGTTTCCCTCAGAGGTGAGGCATAACTCGTTGAGGCAAGGAGCATGAACCAATCGCAGGAATAAAGTGAAAGAGTCGATGCATCCCGACGGAGGAGTGATAGGCCAACATAAAAACCAGAGGAATACCTCACACAAGCATTGAGGTAATGGATCGGGTGAAACGACCGACGCCATGATGAAACCATGAGAGGTGGCACGCAGAAGCAACAGAGCGAGTACACAGTGGTATGAATGTCGATGGGAGACATAATGGGAAACAATTAATAGGGGAGGGTGATGCCGCAGGTGTGCTTCATGTGGCCGCATCAGGCAGGGGACACGCCACCCGTTCGAGTGGACACATGGACCCTTCTAACACCCCATCCCGGGGAATCATTTTTTGATGTGAAAGAGAAGTAATATTCATATTTTATTTAACAAGTTATGGACTCTTAAGTCTAAGAAGAAAACTTGGTTATTAAGGTTGTGCAAGATGTGGAAGCCAATGTTAGAGATCAATAAATCATTTTTTCGTCCATTAATCATGAGAGGTTTCATAATCATCCTTGTTGTCAATGTGACATGTTAAAATTCTTAATAACATTTTATGGTTTTGTCCTCTTGTCAACGCCACCTAAGGATGTGTTGATTCAATGTGTGCTCAACTTCTTCCTACTACCATTTCTTAAAGAGTCTCTCTCCTAGCAAATAAAATCCCCAGGTTGTAGTGTTTTAGGCGTCTAGGTACCTTGTTCATTTAAATCCCTTTTTATTGTGGAAGAGAAAGAATGATATTTTATTTAGTAAGAAGGAGCCTCATCAAGATTTCTCATGGTTTAAAATCTCTTTAATCTGTGAAATATTTTCCTTTCAAGTTAATATGCATGTGCATAACTTCTAGATAGAAATGCTATTGACTTTTGGGGAGATAAAGTGTGTTCATAGCTCAATCACCTAATTCTAAGAAATCTCAAAAAGTGGAGGGCAGGCCACGTCATGATAGTAGTGGCTATGTAGTAAAAGAGAGGTGTGAGTTGAGGTGAAAATAGCCAGTCCTCCCCCAACACAATAGAATATTAAATTCTTAACTTTTGGCTCTTGGTATCTTTGAAATTTCTAAACCACATGAACCCAATCATGAACATAGTCAACTTAGTAGGCTTTCTAAATTTGTTGTTTTGCAAATGTCCAAGTTATATATGAGAAATCAATTATAATGTTGTTGTGTTTCTAAAGGTTTCCATTGAAGAGACCAAGCACGCATCTCCACTTAGAGTCAACAGATCGCCCCATTCTTAGGTATCATGTGTCATGTTAAATCCTATTTTAATGTGAAAATTGTTATCATATTTTGGTTGATTTTCATGTTTTTATTCGAAACAAAATATTATAAATGTATATGCTAATTGAAAAAACATGGTATTTCCACATAGTATGAACACCTTAAGAAACCTCTCACACACCTAGAACAAAGATCAATACACTAGTGTTTTACATGGTTAAAACCCTCAAATAGGGAAACAATGCATGACCCTAGCCAATGCAACCACTTGAGGAAATACTTTTTTTCTACTTTACAAAGCCTAGGGAAAACCCCCAAGTACTTCCCCTCATTTTAAGGATGGTACCCATGGTAAACCCTAGAATCTTCATGGCACAAGGCCGTTCAACAACAAGTCTCAAATTCATTACAATAATATACTCATTAAAAGCTCAACATGTCACTTGTGGAATCAAACCTAGGTGGGGAGGATATCAATCATTCCTCCCAACCACTCGATCTAAACCCAATTGACACTTGAGGAAATATATTAATGCAAAATGAAAAAATTGTACATAAGATTTTCTCACAATCGATCTTCGAAAAATGACCCTCCATGCTCTTTAAACAAAGATCATGGACCAATCGGGTGTTAGCCATAGATCAATATAGCCATTAGTATTGAGGAGAATATGAGATGTCATACCACTTTATGTATAGAACATATCGTGATTGTTGGATTACATAGCTACAAATGTATTTTAAAGAAACACACTTTTACCTAAAGACACATTAGACCAAGTTGATCTTAACTCACTCCTAAATGCCTAAATATCATAGCATCCCTTCTCAAGAACAACTTGGGATATGATTAAAGGATTTACCAAGGTAGTAGAATAGGAGAAGGAAGGAGGCATTAGAGCTTATCCCCCCTTAATGAAAACTTCCTAAACTTTTAACATAGATTTAAATTTGGACAACTTCACTTTTGTAAGAGACTTTGTGAAAATATGTACAACTTAATCATCTGTAGAAAAAAGAGCACTTCAAGTATGAAATCACGAATGAGCTTTCTGATGAAGTGCATATGTAGCTCAATGTGTTTGTTGCGTTGATGTGGAATTGGATCTTTTGCGAGATTAATAACACTTTGATTGTCACACCAGAGTATGGTCGGATGCTGCTATTGGAATCCAAACTCTGAAAGTATCTGTAGAAGCCACATGGATTCTTGACTTGCATTAACC
This sequence comes from Picea engelmannii, assembly GCA_009831015.1. Taxonomy (NCBI): domain Eukaryota; kingdom Viridiplantae; phylum Streptophyta; class Pinopsida; order Pinales; family Pinaceae; genus Picea; species Picea engelmannii. The sequence continues at coordinate 643,526 of ML786200.1, read as the reverse complement.
ACTACTCGATACTTTTATTTTGCTAAATAAAGAGAAAGAGGCAGTTGTTTCTTACAAGCCCAAGTGATAAGTCTAAAACCAAAATTGAAACCATAACCTACATTATACTTTCGATCATTAGGGTTTCTAGCCCAATCAGATTCAATGAAACCATCCAAGTTCAAAGGAATCCTCCATGAAATATAATGTATCCCAAACTAAACTATACCTTGTATATACCAAAGTATCATTTTTGTTTCTTTACAATGGCTCTCATGGGTTGTTTACACATATTGGACAACAATACCAACAACAAAATAAATATCATGATGGGTATGAGTCAAATACAAGAGGCTACCAACTAACTTTTGTAGGCACTATAATTCTTCTTTCTTTTAGCACTATGTTATGACCCAAGGGGGGCATATATATGGTGAAATGTATATGATATGACCCCAAGGGGGGGCATATATGGGCCTAAATATACATGTAATGTGTAAATATATATTTAATGGGGTCGTCCTAATGGTAAAGGGGCCTCATATGCAAGTGTGAATAACTATATATAAGAGATCATGTATTCATTATTAGGACATGTGAATTGTGAGGTATGAAAGGTATTTGGTTATTTGGAGGGGGTTCCCCTATTATTTAAGGATTTATTGTGTAAATTATCTATCTTGGAGTTTTTCTCCACACTCACATTCTATACATGGTGTGCACCGAGCATGCTATACAAGTTCGCTCTCCTGGAAAGGCCAAAAACCTGCAAGGTGTGGGGAAGTTACCATAACTTCCACTTGGCACATCCAATTTTGGTCAGACATATGGCATTGCAAATAAGACATTTTAGAGTACTACAAGTCATAATTTTAGACTCATAAGTTTTGAAATTACATAGATACATCAAAAGGAAGGTCGTCTAGGAGGATAGATTCCAAATCAGGGTTTTCAAAGGTATGTTCACTTAAAACTATCATAACTTTTGATTGGGATGTCCGATTGAGCTGATTCAAAATCCATTGGAAATATAAAACATACAAGATGATATTGGAATAAGGATTATAAATATTTGAGACATTTATCCTTAATATACTAAGGTTGGAAGTTAAGGATTGGGTTTAGACGTCAATTAAGAATCAATGACAATACCTAACTTTAGTGGAGATGAAGATAAAGATGAAATTAGTCCAATGGAATGGTTGAGGATGATAAAGGAAGATCGTATGATGGCTGGTATAAGTCCTTGTGGGGAATATTTTTATTTTTTGGGTGGATCTCATAAGTGGTGGAGAAGCCTTGATGAAGATACTAGACTCTACTCCACATGGGAAGAGTTTGAAAAACATTTCTGAGATAAATGGATTAGGGATACAAAAATGGAGGAATTGTATAGAATTGAAGATGAATTAAAAGAAGCAAAGGAAAATATTAAGAAGAAGGGTGAGGATCTATCTAAGGTACAATCCCTTAATGAATCACTTATTAAGGAGGTTAAGAACTTAAAGCAAGAAAAGAGTAGTAAATTGAAGTGGGAAAATGATGAGTCAAGGGAAGATTTGAAAAATAAAGAAGAAGAGATATGTAGATTACAAAACCATAATGAAAAATTATTGGATGAGGTTAAAAGATTGAAATTAGAAAAGAAGAATTATCAAAATCAAGAAGAAATGAGGATCTTGGATGAAGAATCTACCAAAATGCTTGAAGAGGAAATATGTAAGAAGGTTTAGGAATCCCTAAATATTGATGAGGTAAAATTAGAAATGCAATCCAAAATTGAAGAAGGACATCATAATTTGATAGTTGGGGTGACATTATACCTTCAAAAAGAGAAAAAGACAATATTCAAGACGGTCACCATAAGATACTTGATGAATTTGAACTCCATCTAGAGGATGTACATGCCAAATATGATGGTATTATCTCCAAGGTTAGAGTAATCAAAGACCAAGCAAAGATGATCAAGGATGCCATTGTCTCCGAAAATAAGATAGATGTAATGCATGTGCAGAGTGAAGGAAGACCATCAAATGTGAAACCATATCGACACCCTCATTACCAAGAAACATTTCAAGGAAGACAAGAAGGACGATATCAACGTTATGAAGGAAGAAGATGGAATACTTGTCCATATTCATGGAACAAGGCATCACCAAACTACTCTTCAACAAGATATTATGATAGACTAACAACCACTACAAATTGGAGAAGCTACAACAAAAATACATGGAATCAAAGGAAAGAAAATTATGCAACAACTAGACACCAAGGATTAAGACCGAGAATAATTTATTTTGGATGGATAGATAATCAACAATGGTATGAAGAAAGCAGGAACATAAGAAAATCATATTATTGGTTTCATTACATGTGAAGCCTTTAATTGCAAAGCTTTGAGGACAAAGCTTTTTGAAGGAGCGTACTATGTTATGACCCAAGGGGGGCATATATATGGCTAAATGTATATGATATGACCCAAAGAGGGGGCATATATGGGCCTAAATATACATGTAATGTGTAAATATATATGTAATGGGGTCGACCTAGTAGACAAGGGGCCTCATGTGCAAGTGTGAATAGCTATATATAATAGATCATGTATTCATTATTAGGACATGTGAATTGTGAGGTATGAAAGATATTTGGTTATTTGGAGGGGGTTCCCCTATTCTTTAAGGAGTTATTGTGTAACTTATCTATCTTGGAGTTGTGCTCCACGCTCACATTCTATACATGGTGTGCAGTTTTGTTATTTGATGATATTTTGAGGATTGGTTCATTACACACTACCACCTTTCCCCACCCATCCATTACCTACACCATACATCCTACATTATAGGGTGGGTTAGGTTGTTGGCCACCCTAACCCAACACTTGGGATTCCATTGCCCCTCACCCCCGCCTCAAAATTACTTCACCTGATATTATAGACCATGGGGATTTATCACCACCCACCCCCACCACCCTTCCACCCTGCACCAATCCACTCTTCCCCTACTACAACCCCTCATGTTTCATGCACTATGGTTGCAATTGTTGAGCCTACACCATTTTTCCTTGCTACAACCCCCCTTCTTTCATCCACTCTGGCTGCACTTGTCGACCCTACATTAGTTGTTTCCTCAGATCAACTTGTCTAGCTGAGTGCTTTGTATGCTAACCAATCTCCACCATTTCCTCAGTTATTCACGGTGAGATCATTAGTTGATGCAATTTTTATCCAGCATGAATGGAATCAGATTTTTGCATTTTGATTAAATTCAATGCTTTGATTCTTGTAACTATTGTAGGTAGGCATTGTTGAGAGGTTAGGGTCATGGAGGAGGTGATATGTATTGTATAGAGAATGAAACAAAAGGAAATTTATGAATGAAAACACACACACACACACACACAGAAATATTGCAGGGAGCAGAGTAATATAGTGAGAATCAAAATCTATTAATAAATGAAATAGAAAAAGACCATGAAATGCAAAGCAAGACAAACTAGCTAGAATGGTGGTAGCTTATCTTTGAAGAGAGAGGTGTCGGTTATGCTAATTTAGAAACAACCATTACAAGAGGTCAATTAGGGCTTCTTCGTTTGACAAGGGGTCTTTCTCTGCTACTAAACTTATGTTAGGGTCCATGATGGTGATGAAAAATACCTGTAAATGAGAGAAAAAGGTGTGAGCTTAGCGCAATGTTGAGCTTCAGTTTGAATGGAGTGGTCATGCCAACTTTCAACGTTCCAGTATTTGAAAAAATAATAAAATAACGACAAGAACCCCCTTTATATACTTTCTTGATTTCGGGGGCGAGAGGAAGTGGTTTGGGGAAACTCTCTTATCGCCCTGAAATGAACCCAGTGGTGCTATATGGTCCCGACCCGAAACCATGGTTTACTTTTCAACCCTCTTTCAGGAATTATCTTCTGTGCAACTCCTCCCCCCGAAACTATCCCCGACCATTCATCTAGCGCACTTGCGATCTGTGACCTATCGAGTCCCATCACTCAACACTACCACTGGATTTAGCTTCCTCCTGCTAGACTTGGCCTTGTCCTCTAGTCTATCACGCCTCCACATCAGTTTAGCACCTCGCTAAGCCTTGAAAACTAGATTTCCCACATAAATGTTTTTGGTGATAACATGGGCTCCAACTGGGGATGCTATCCTCCCTGTGAGGTAGAAAAGAATGACAGACCAAGTGCCTACCCATTGGGATATGATTTATTCCTGCAACTAAATTTACCAACATTTTATTCAGAAAACTGAAAATCTACTCAGCATAACTCAAGGCCTTCACCTCGGGCTTCAGTTCTGCTGATTTAATTTCAACTGCTTCAACTGAAAACAAAATGGTTATATATAATGAATGGAAAGGGTGATAATTCCTTTAAATAATGTAATGTTTGATGAACCTTCCATTCATAGGTCCTCCTCCAACGATGTTATTACTTTCTTGTATCAGATAGGCATTATTCCCATGGCATGCCACAATTTTGAAAGGTCCCAGCCGTAGATGGTCAAATTTCCCATGCTTTTCCCTGTCTTCATTTCTGGCATCCCATCTCAATACCAAGTCTCCCACCTTGAAATCATCCTCCTTGGTATGCCTTTCAAAATCCTTTTTAATCCTGTCTTGATGCAGCTGAGAATTTTTGAAAGCTTTTTATCTTATTTGCTGGACATGACCAATTCATCTTTTCTCCTTTGAGTGGCATCTGTTTCAACATCTTGGTCTTGTAACAACCTCATCACTGGAAATCCTGATGTAGTAGGAAAAATTTCCTCTGTGCCATAGACAATTTGGAAGGGTGAAGTGGCAATAGATCTTTTTGGAGTGATCCTGTTAGCCTATAGTGCATGGATGAGCTTTTTGTGCCAAGCTTTTTTGTTATCTTGCAACAATTTTTTGATAATTCTGGTTAATCTCTTATTGGATGACTTAGCCAACCGATTACCTTGAGGGTAATAAGATGTGGAGTGTCCAAGAGTTATATTGTAGTCACTGCAAAATTTCTCCATTTTTTTGGATTTGAATACTGTTGCATTGTCTGTAATGATTTTGATTGGACACCCAAACTTGGACAAAATATTGTTCTCCAAAAACTGAATGATAACAACATCTATGGCTTGCTTGGTGGGAATTACCTCAATCCACTTGGTGAAGTAATCTGTGGCTGTCAGAATCCACTTGTGCTGAGATGAGGACTATGGATGAATTTCTCCTATGAAATCAAGGCCCCATTGTCTAAAAGGTGCCTCAACAGAGATGGGCTTCAAGGGAAAAGGCTGCAATTTTCTCTTCCCATAAAACAATTGGCATTCATGACAGCTTGAAACCTCCTTGTAGACATAAGAAAAAATGCTAGGCCAATAGAACCCAACCCTCAATATCTTATGCACAATAGTTTTCCAAGAATGGTGTCCTCCACAATCACCTTTATGGAATTCTTTGATGGTCTTCTCTACTTCTTCCTCCAACAAACAACTCAACAATATTCCTTCTGGATCCTTCAGATACAAAGATTGATTCGCAACACAAAACTTTGCTGATTTTAGTTTTAAGAACCTGGGCTTGGTTTTACTCAATTCAGGGGGAGCCTGCATATTTCTCAACACATAAATGATATCTGCATACCATGGGGAGTCAAGGAATTTTTTGGATATCTGGGGGACCCTTTCTCCTTATGAATCTACTGACAAGTCAACAATGAAATTTATTCCTAAGAGCTCACAATTTGTCTGTGCCATCAGCTTTGCAAGTCCTTGTCCTTTGATCAACTTTGTAGGTTTGATCTCAAGGTCATATTCCAACAACACAACTATCCACTTTTCCCTTTTACCCTCAGGGTCAAGTTGAGTTAAAATGTCTTTCAAAAAACTGTTGGGCACATAGGCAGTGGTATGAGAATGCAAGATATAAACTCTGAAATCCTTTAGGGACTTGATCAGTGCATATGCCTACTTTTCCATGATATCATACTTCAAAGGGGCCTCCCTCAATGTCTTGCTATAGTATGCTATAGGCTTATCAAAATTATTCTCATCCTTTTGTAGTAAAACACCAACAATGGTGTGCTCTGAGGCAAAAGAGAACAATATAAAGTCTTTTTCAAAATTAGCACTGGACAGTACTGGGGCCTTGGTCAATGCCACTTTAATGTCTTCAAAGGATTTTTTGGCTTCTGGGGTCCAATTTATCTCATTTCCTTTCTTGAGCATGTTAGTGATATACTTTATGATCTCAGCAAGGTTAGGGATGAATCTTCTCAAAAAATTTACTCCCCAGGAAAAATTGTACTTCTTTTTTGCTTCTGGGTGTGCCAATTTTTAAGTTCCCCTCAACTCTGTTGGGATCTATTTTTATTCCCTCTTTTGAAATAATGTGACCCAACAACTTCCCTTCTTCCATGCCAAAATTCGACTTCTTGGGGTTTAGTGAAATTCCAAACTTTCTACACTTCTGAAAAGCCCTTCTTAAATGCTTGAGATGTTCTTTATCATAAACTTAATACACAATGATATCATCTAAGTTAATAACAATGAATTTGTCTTTCTCATCAGCAAAAAATATGTCCATATCTCTTTGAAATGTCGCGCCTACATTCATGAGCCCAAAAGGCATCTTGGCATACATGAAGGTACCCCATGGTGTTGTGAATGCTGTCTTTTCCTGATCATCAGGGTGCACCATGATCTGATTGTATCCAGAGAAACCATCCAAAATTGACATTTTTTGAGAACCTACCACTTTCTGTAGAATGTGATCCATCTTAGGCAGTGGGTAGTTATCCTTCAAAGACACCATGTTTAGGTTTCTGAAGTCCACACACAACCTGATCTCTCCACTCGTCTTTCTGATAGGCACCAGATTTTCCACCCATTTGGAAAACCTCAAAGATACTATGATCCTAGCTTCAAATAGCTTCTTTATCTCTTTCTCAATCAAGGGTAGAAGCAAAGGATTTATTCTTCTTAATTTCTGTTTGAAAGGTTTATGATCTTGTTTGATTTGGATCACATGCTGAATTACCTTGGTATCATAAACTTTCAGATCTTCATAACTCCAGTAAAAAACATCAGGGAATTATTTCATTAAATTGATATATCTTTGCTTGACTTCTGGGCTGAGTGTTTTGGACAACTTAATGATCTTAGGATCTTCCTAAGTCCCAATGTTGCAATCTTCAACACCCCCCTCATTTACTGTATTTTTGGACTCCTGGCCACATCATTGTTATCAAAGAGTTTCTCCAATGGGTCCAAGACTTTGGGAATGATGTTACTTTTCAGCTGCACTATATCTCTTCCAACAATCCAATTTTTGAAGTAACCATCCTTTGTGAACATAGCTGCATCTACCTCGCCATCAAAATATTCTTCATCAATATTCAAATTTTCAAATCCATATTCCATTTTGAGAAACATTTCTATTTGTTTATCATCTTCAAAAACCTTCCAGTACTTAATATTATCAGGCACTATTGGTCTGTGCTTGATCTCAACTTTATATCCCCTGCTAGGAAAGATTGAAATTTTGAAAATTGAAGCTGAAGTAGCAAGAGAATCAACAATCTGATTCTGACCCCTTGGAATCGATGAGAGTCTATATTATGAAAATTCTTCAAGAAGGTCAAGCATATTCCGATATAATCTTAATCTGGGGTGCTTTGCTTGATATATTCCCTTCACCTGATTTATTATCAACTTAGAATATCCATGAACAACTATCCTCTTAGCACCCATTTCTTTCAAAGCCTTCAATCCTAACACCAATGCCTCATATTCAGCCATGTTGTTTGTGCAATCAAAAGCAAGATTATAAGAGCACCGTTTTGTAGCCAATATGGGGGGGTTAATCCACACACCAGCTCCTGCCCCCTCTCTGCTGACATCTCCATCGAAGCTCATGCTCCACATCTCATTTTCTACACTGTCCTGCTATTCTGAATTTTTCTCAATCTACTGATTAGATTTGTCTTTTACAACCATATCAATCTCTGGCCCTTTCTCTTCAAAACACAAATCATTGAAGAAAATGGAAGAACCTAACTCAGTCTTCACATAGTAGATGGGATGGTTATTCGGCTGGGCCTTGTTACTGACCATGTATTTGAGCATGTTAAGCCCTAATATTGGCTCATTACCACTTAATTGGGGCATATTAGATTAGTAATGTTATTTTATTTATGTCGGCTTTAGGCCATTAGTTGTGATTTAGATTAGCAATGTTATTTTATTTATGT
>ML786200.1:612915-629682 GCA_009831015.1 Picea engelmannii | reverse complement strand
ATGAAGACTACTATGGTGGCAGACATTCTTTCAGATCTCACAGACGTGAGTGAAAGATTGGCCCAGATGATACAGTTTTTATCATAACATTGTTTCTATGCAGGATGCTCTCAGATGTTTGTTATGAAGACTATATGACAGTATATGAGGACTAATGTGGTGAATATGTTTCACCGTTCGCAACCTTACGTTGTTGATCAAGTACTTATGTATTACTTGATGTGGTAATGAACCACTGGATTGTAGTTATGTACTACTATGAATAGACACAAGTGTGTTCTATCCTTGTTCTAATTGACTTGAAGACAATCAACAATTTATTGGAGATAATGATGATTCAGATGAATGATGAACAAATATTTTCCAGACGGAAAACAGTTCAGAGATTTTACTCCTCTTGTATCACTCCATGGTGAGAGTGACTTATCCAACATCATATTTAACTACTCAGATGAAGTATGGTTTCGAGAGATGATGTAGTTGATGGTGATGGTGATGCTCATGATCTAGTCATGAAATAGTCTAGATGATTATATTGATGCTACCGGGTAAATGGTATGTTTTGTGCTCAAGTCCATTACATGTAAATACCTCTCTAGCTAGGAGGGAGTGATAATATTATGGTATATGTGGGAGGTATTTACCCCCACGTGTGAACCTGCCGAGAATAGAAGACTCCGGGAAGCAAGAGAAACCCTAATGAATTGGCTAATAACCCTAGAAGCCTTGTCAACTCAAGAAGATAATTTATATTAGGCTATTAGCCTCCAAGAGAAGAAGTCGGCTAGAAATAATAATAATATACTGAACAGACACATACCCAGAAGGAGAAGTCGGCCCCGGCAAAACTGGCAGGACTACTATAAATACAGGGCACCAGTTCTCATTTGCAACATCTCAGAATTGCAATTCTGCAGTTTGGTGTGCACTGCAGTTGTAGTCTTGTGCGTAGGTTTGGAGGAAGAGCTGGTGCAGCTGCAACAGCAACAAGATCTCAGTTTTGACTTGAATATCTCTTGGCTAGGGTTTGGAACATTTGATCAGCTTTTTGTGATGCGCTATCCTTGGGGATTGATGCGCTACTCTTTGTTTGGCTATCTAGCCTAGGGTTTGTTTCTGGAGTAATTCTCAGTCAAGGTTAAGGTGCTCGGAGGGAGGCTTCGGCCTATGGTTGGGTGACGAAGGTATCGTCAATGGTAAAACGAGCACACCATCTTCTATATTCTAACAGTTGAAGGTTGTGCCTTATCTTGAACTTTGTTCATGTCCCTGTCAGAGTTAGATTTGATCTCTCCTTAGGCCATTAGATTCACTTCCACTTCTATTTCATCATTCATTATGTCATCTAATGAAGTAGATCTTCTTTCCCTCAACACTAAAGAAAAACCACTTTCAAAGGAATCAACATATATAAGTTGAGGAGCTTTAGGAGGGGGTTTTACTTCAGTAGGAATTAAATTATAGACCTTTATAAATCTGGCCGAAAACTCTTGCACTGTTTCATTAGGTGACCTTCTCATCTTGTTATACTGAGTTAACAATTGAAGGGGGTTTTTCTTTTCACCCCACTTTGCAAGAAAAATTGTTTCAAAGGCTTCAAAATTTATGATACTCGTTGTTGGGAGAGCTCTGAACCATTTAATGACTTCTCTTGCAAGGCTTTGTGCAAACAACCTCATTTTTGCATCCTCAAACTCTACTTCTTCCAAGTCTATGAAATCATTGAACCATTCTAGATGATTTTGGGCTGACACATTGCCTTCAACATCATACAACTTAATCCTTAGATTATACTCCTGGGGAAAATCATTTAATTGAGCAGGAAGTACAAGAGGGGAAAACCTAGCTGCCATGGCTGCTGTGAGGACTTGAAGTGACTGTTGATTCTGAGTATGGATCACAATAGGTTTGATAGAGGCAACTAAAATTAAGTCTTGGAACCTCTTCTTATAAAAGATGACTTCATTCAAACAAGACTTAGATTTAGTTTTGAACAGAGTTTGCTCAAATTTCACATCAAAATCGAGGTCTTCAATGCTTGTTACTCCATCTTTGGGCAAGGATAGATATCTGTCTAAGCACAAGACTGGGCTTATTGGATTTTCTTTTCTTTTGTGTACAATCTTCTCAGGATCAGACAAATGAATCACAACTTCTGGGTCTGGGTTTCTCATGCTGTGAATTCTCTTGGGAGACAGGATTTCTAGATTGAACTACTTTGTGCTACTAGTGTCTTGGTAATGGAGTCGCCATGGTAAATATAGTCTCAACCAATAAGGTGTTTGATTCACTGTCACCCTTAGGAATCAAATCTAAAGCTTTAAGTTGTTCTTTTCCCAGGGAAGATTTCACTTTTGATCCCCGACAACTGTGCCAAAATGTTAGCACTATGTAAATTTGTTTGACTAATAAAAAAACGACAGAGGTAACCTACAAAACGAATTTAGAGTTGGGTAGTATCCTTCTCAACTCAGAGAGGGCTCTCTCGTGTCACTTTGTGTTTCTTTGTCAATCAATGTCTAGGTTTGTTGTTTTGGGGGTTTTTATAAATTTTCTCGCAAGGAAGGGGAGGGACACTTAGGGCTATGGAGTCAAAATTATGAAAATGAATGAAAACAATGACTGGCCAATATAACTCTCCAGAGGATAAAGGCTAAGTGAGGGGATGAATCTGAGTTATAAATTGTAGTTTGCAAAGTGTAAGAAGAAAAAGAAAACAAGTAACTTCATTAGAGCATTAATGAAATGGATTCTAAACTAGTTAGGAAGAACTTAACACAGTTTAAATTGCTTAAGCCAAGAGCATCACAAGATGAATTTTGGGCCTTTAAACTATCCAATTTAAACAAAAGACAATGTAAATGGAATTAGAGAACACATGAAATACATACAAGGAGAGAAGACAAAACTCATATCACCGCCATTAGAATCTTTTCATAAAGACTTTCAAGGCTTCTACATATGTATTCAATTCAGTTCCAAAAAATTACAATTGAGTTTCAAACAACTAAAAAGGTGCCCTTTCACTTCTACCAACATTAATACATTTGGAACTTCTAACATTTATACAATACGAGTTCCTTAAGTTAGAAACCAATTACAATAGCTGAACTGAAATGTTTACAGTGTCGATATGAGAACCAATTATAATGATTAATCAAAAAAATGTTTCATGAACCAACTGCCGATTCCTATGACTCTTCAGCTTCTTCCTTTGCCACTTGTCTTGTTTTGGTCGTCTATCTAATTTTCCATATTCGGTGACAACTGGACATTATCTGCTTGTTCCTGGAAAACTACACTTTGTTTTACCCAGCCACACTATCTCCTTCCATTGCAAGTTAGAAGGGATATCATAGTCCATCATTTCTTTGATTAGAATCTCCAGGTCAATGCAAGAAGCATATGTCATGACTGTTAGTCCAATCTTCACTGTTTTGAACTGATTCAAAATCTCAAAATCTATAATCAAATTTTCAACCAGCTTTGCTCCTTTCAAGTTTTCTCCAGGTTTTTAAAATTGGAGTGATCCATTCTGCATTGAACGAGGTGGGAGTTGTATTCCTCCCAATCATACAATTTTCCTTTTCCATCCCAAAATGGTGAGAGGCCTTTGATGAACAACTCTTCAAACATATCCTTGAATTCCTCTATACTTTGCTCCATCTGTATGGCCTTAGTTTGGACTGATTTTAGTAGGTTATGCTTGGAAATAACCCTCCTGGCCCAGATGATCAATGTAGTCCTATCTTTGACCCAAATGGTCTGAAGCTCTACAGTAGGGATGGATTTCAATAGGTTTATGACATTTTGGGCCCACTCTGATGGTTTCTTTGCTAAGGTCTCATTTACAACAGTGCACCTACTTCTGGCTATGATGGCCATGCTATATTTATCATTGATGAAGTTCAAGTACACCCTGAACTTGGTATCTTCAACAACAATAGAATCCCAGATGATGTGTTTGGCTCCTTGTAACAGTCTCTTTCCCCTCAACCTTATTTTTAGCTTGTCTACCCTTCACTGCAAAGCTTTATTCTCCTTTTGAAATTGAGCCATCCTCTCATATTTTGTTTTCATTTCTTTCTTCAATTTATCTATGTCGCCCTTTAGCCCTTTGATTTATCCCACCTTCAGGCTAACTTGTGACATAGCCTGGACAAGTCCTTCAGTGCTTGGCCCAAATTCTGTAGAATATGGTATAGATACAATGATGCTTGGTAATTCTGTCTGTCCTTGTGACCAATTCACCTTTTCTTGCTCTAGCTGTAATACCTTGGCCTTGTAATTTAATGGCTCTTGTCGAGATGCTTCCTTTTCCTGTTCTAGAGAAACTAGTTCTGCTGTTTGTGGATGCTCTGTGGAATTTTTTTTTAGTTTCTTCTTCAAGCTTTGAATCATTTTGTCTTTTTTTATCTAATGAGGATTTCACTCCCTAAGGGCCTTAAGATTCTAGCCTCTTGACCTGAGTTTTTCAAGCTTTGCTGGATGCCTTTTCTTGCCTTAACTGCTCTTCCAATTTTATTGCATAAGTTGACAGCTTTGAATTCTTCAAGCTTAGGTCCAAGTAATCTGAATACAACATATCACTGGTATTCCTGTAGAATTTCACTTTGTCTGGAGCACTTATGTTGTCATATTTTAGCTTGATCTCAGATACTTTGTCTTCATTTGCAACTGTTATATTAAATGTCCTTTTCTCTATATCTCTTACTCTGAACATAGAAGAGTTATGCTGAGAAATATTTTCTACTTCAGGGATTAACTCCCTCATTTCACACATAGGCAAGTTTCCTTTCTCAGCATATTGTTTTGCCAAATCTTCTTTAGATTGATAGGCTGCTCCAAAATCCTTATCAAAGATGTGATTTTTGTTGCTGAAATTTCTTGAGATGCCTTCACTTTGGATCCTTCTTCCTTTCCCAACTTCTATAGTACTGGTGCCACTCTCCACCATATCCATATTCACTTGTTCTTTAGGCTCTTCCTCCTGTAGATCCACTATATGTGGGGATTTGTGTGATCTTCATCTTCTTAGGGGAAGTCTACTGACTACTGGTTCCTAGGGCCTCTGAACTGTTTCTTTTGCTGTAAACACTTACTTTTGGGACTTTAACTATCAACTTCTAAGGAGTTTGCCGTGTTTGAGTCCGTTTTAGGGTTGCCTCCACTTGCTATGTTTGATCTGGTTGCAAGATTGCTTCCATATCAACACAAACATCTATATTTTCCAATTTGTCAAAACCCTCAATATGTTCATGCTCATAGGGGGCATGTTTGTTCATCAGTATTATCTTGGATATGATCTGATGTGGATCATATCTTTTTCCATGTAGCTGTGCAAATCCAAACTCCTTGAGCTTTGCCTGGATCTGAGATAAGCATGATCTAGTCTTGACAATGAAAGGTCCAATGATGAAAGGGAATTTGAGGTTGGAGGCCTTGTGTAATTTCCAGAAATGCTCTGTCTCTGATATGATTCTTTTCCTGATGAATTCCAGGGCAAAGACTCCGGGTGTCAGAAAAATAGGAAGAAGATAGGGGGATTAATGACAACGATAAACCCATATCACTATTGAATGCATGAACAACAACTAGTCCCCCACTCTATTTTATGGATTTGGCTGTAAATAAATTCTCATGTCATCCAGGACTCTTGGTAGGCTGGTGTTGAAAATCAAGCTGTAAACCCTAGACATGACCTTGTTGATAAAAATGAGCAATGTGATCCTTTTACATTCAGTCGATATGAATGATGCTTCAGGGAACTCTCTCTTGTTTTTTTCCAGAAAAATCTTCAGCAAGAATGTGTAATATCTGAAATGTCTTAGTGACTGAAAATTCAATAGCTGTTTGTGGATATTATCAGCTATGAATTTATCGAAGGTGATACAGACTGATTGACTGGAAAAATGCCAACAAAAAACCTAAATGACCTCGACCACGTGATTATAATTATCTAGACCTAAAATTTGATTCAGTAGGGAAAAAACCCATTGGACTTCAATAACCATGACACTAACACTCATTGGCAAGGACAGACTTTCAGAAATATTCTCTGGTTCGACAATTGTTTGTAAGAATAGGTCTTTGATTTCTGATGGATACTCCCTATAAAACTTAATCAAATTTTCTTCCTTGAACGATTCAAACACTACAGAGAGGGACTCTGGTATGCCGAGGGCGTCTCGAATTTTCAAAATCTCTACCCTACACAAGACCTTAGACCCCCGTTTATTTAAGACAACTTTTTCTACCTGTGAATACTGCTCTGCGCACCAACGTATGAATTCAAGGAAAGGGAACGCAACCTTGACAACGTAAGGAACTATAGTGGCCTGGACTATTTCAAGGAAGGATATCTGCTTCCCTACATTATCAGACATATTAGCTCTGGACACGGAGATGGGAAAAATGGTGATTTCAGTGTCGAAAACATCTGAATCTCGGTTAATTAGGGATTCTTCGATTGACACATGGTCTTGCTATGATACTGAAATTATGATAGGGTCCATGTTGGTGATGAAAAATACCTGTAAACAAGCGAAAAAGGCATGAGCTTGGCGCACTGTTCAACTTTAGTTTGAATGGAGTGGTCGTGCCAACTTTCAACGTTCCAGTATTTGAAAAAATAATAAAATAACGACAAGCGCCCCCTTTATATAATTTCCCAATTTCGAGGGTGAGAGGAAATGGTTTGGGGCAACCTACTTATCGCCCCAAAATGCACCTAGTGGCGCCATGTGACCTTGACCCGAAACCGTGGTTTACTTTTCGTCCCGCTTTCGGGATTTATCTTCCGCGCAACTCCTGCCCCTGAAACGATCCCTGACTGTTGATCTGGCGTGCTTGCGATCTGTGACCTATCGGGTCCCATCACTCCACAGTATCGCTGGATTTAGCTTCCTCCTGCTAGATTTGGCACTGCCCTCTAGTATGTCACACCTCCACATCAGTTTAGCACCTCGCTAAGCCTTGAAAACTAGATTTCCCACAAAATGTTTTATGGTGATAACAAGTGTCACAACCGAGGGTTGGATAAGGAAGTGTGCAACACGGTTTGTGTTTCCCTTCTTGTACTTACCATTCAAGTGGAATTGTTGCAAGTAAATTGAAAACTTATAATGGCGGTCATTCTATAACTTTCATTGTGTTTGCATGGGATGTAGAGGATTATGATTAGTATGGATGATCGTTTCCTTTCCTAGAATATATTGCTTCCATTGTTGGCATGCTAACAAAAAATATTACATATCCTTGTCATAGGTGGAATAATTTTGAATAGTATCAGAGAGTGTCTCCTTGTGATAGGCCACCGAATGTACTCTCACTGTGAGGACTACACTGATTGCATAATCAGAGGAATTTGTCTTAATATCGAATGCTTGTTGCAGGTTTGGTAGAGTGAGGATTGATGTTGAGAATATGAGACATTTCAAATCCTCAAATGATTTATGTTGTGACTCAGACTTGGAAAACTTGGCTTTAGCTCCACCCTTGGTCACTTGGCTCAAGGGCCAAGCGATATGGGAGAACCCCAACATGAACCTATGATAAAAGTTGGCAAGGCCAAAAAATATGCAGAGCTATGTTAGAGTGATCGGTGTTGGCCAATTGCAAATGAGTCAGATCTTGGATGGGTCCACATGCACCCATGGTCATCCACGATGTATCCTAGATATTGAATTCTCTGCATGCCAAATGATCATTTCTCCATATTGGCATATAACTTGTCTTGCTGCCAAGCGATCAAGATCTACTGAATGTGCTCCAAATGTTCTGTCCAAGTTCCACTGAAGGTAAGCATGCCATCCAAATATATGACCACAAAAAAAGTGTGTGAAGGATTGCAAGATATCATCCATCATCCTCATGAATGTTGCCAGCGCATTAGTCAAGCCAAAAGGCATGACCAATCACTTAAAAAGGCCTTCTTTAGACTTGAAGGCAGTCTTCCATACACAAGTTTGTTCAATCGAGACCTAGTGGTAGCTTGAATTTAGATCAATCTTACTAAAGAACTTGGAACCCTTAAGTTTATCAAGAAGATCATCAATCATGGGGATCAAGTACCGGTTCTTAACAATGATTTGGTTTAGGGCTCTGCAATCAATATAAAGTCTCCATGTTCCTTCCTTATTTTATACCAATACAATTGGGATCACACAAGGTGAGGAGCTTGGTCGAATGTGTCCCTTTTGGATGAGCTCATGGATTTTATGTTTTATTTCTTCATTCTCCAGAAGAGAGAATTTGTATATCGGACCATAAGGTAAAGGAGCACCAGGTATCAAGTCAATTGATTGTTTGGCCTGACAACTTAGAGACACCCCCACGTGTGAAGAGAATATATCTCCATATTGTTCTACAATCTTATCCACCTTTTTTGTGTAGAGAGGCCTTGCGTCGAGGTGGCGATGATTGTAGTGAATTTTTGACTAAACCATGAAGAGGACAAATTTTATAGTCTAAGACATGATCTTTCAACACTGCTTTATTGAGATCAAGGAAACTACAATATTCAGTCTTACCTTTGGCGACTTATAGGGCTGGCCTCTCAAAGTAACAATGACACTACAAGGCTTGGACTCATAAAAAGCATGATGCTTCCATATATAGGGTTGTCCTAAAAGAACATTACAAGCTTCAAGTGGGACAACATCACTCAACACCTCATTTTTAAATGGCTTGATGTCTTAGGATATGTGACATTGTTGGATGACACAAAGGTCTCATCCCTGGCTCAACCAACTGATGGTGTATGATTGAGGGTGTGGTGTTGTCGAAAACTTCAATCTCTTGATGAACTCGGTCATGATTAGTTTCTTTTGGCTACTATTATCAACAATGAAATGTAGTGGAGTCCCCTTCACCCACATTTGTGAATGGAAGAGGTGACCCCCCTCCTCAGAATCCTCAAACTCTTTTGGTTGGTCTTTGTAGTTGCAATGGTAGCATTGAGTTTTGCATCATTGATCCACTTTCCCTTATCCTAATTTGAATCAAATTTTGAGCCATAGTCCAATTATTTTTCTTTCATTTCGACCAACAATGATTGTTTCGAGCGACATTCATTAGTGTTGAGCCAGGGGATTTTATGGAACTCACACCACTTTCCAATGTCCTTATTCAACTTCCCATTACCCTTCTTTTCCTGCATCTTGGATTGGTTTTCATGAGGTTGGATATCCTTTCTCTATCCTTTGTTCTATGAGTTGGGGCCACCTTTACCATGCTTTTGTTGTGGCAGGTTTGTAGACCCAAACTCTTGCTTATTTCTTTACTTAATTTTTTTCTCAATTTTGTTAATGTATCGATAAGTAGATCCTAGTGAGGAGATTTAAAAGAAATGCATCTCTATTTGGATTTACTTGTGTAGTCCATTGCGGTACTTAAACAATAGGTGCTGCTCTAAGTGCTTGATACCCATATTTGAGCACAAGGTATGGAATATATTGGTGTAATCCGATGCTGTCTGGTCTCTCTCCTACCACATAGTTGTCCATCTTGTGTACTGGTCATCTTAGTTTCCAAAAAGGCATAATTATTCCTTGGGGGAATCAACAAAAGTCGCTCGAATTGATTTTTTCCTAAATGTTGTAGGCTCATCTCCATCATGGCTCACCCAGTAACTTTCCCACCAATCTTTGACATGGGGCAGGGTCTTATGAAGTGAAAAAGTGATCTTTTTGATGTCCAATATTTTTTGAACAGAGTAATAACCCTCTAATAGATTTAACCATTGCTCCGAAGCATTTGCATCTACATTTCCTTCAAAAAAGGAACGTCAAAGTTAACTTGTACCTTGAAGGGTGTCACACCTTTGAAATGGTTTCTTGTTGAAGGTGTCTTCAATTTGACTGAAATTTTCCATAATTTCATTCCTTTGTCGCGCGAGGAATTCCTTAAGAAAAAAAATGATAAGGTATCCTACTCTATCATATCTCTTTTAATCCACCATGTTAGGCCACTTGGCCCAACGAGAGTGGTATTCCCCAAGAAAAATTAGTTCGAGACCAAATTCTTTATACCCTGACCTTGATGGGGACATGCACCAAGAAACAACAAAGAAAAAATTGCTCTGATACCACTGATCTGGATTGTATAGAGAATGGAATGAAAGGAAGGAATATGAATGGAGACACACACACACACACACACAAATATTGCAGGGATCACAGTAATACAATGAGAACCAAATTCTATTAATAAATGAAATAGGAAAAGATTGTGAAATGCAAAGCAATGCAAACTAGCTAGAATGGTGGTAGCTTATGTTTGAAGAGAGAGGTGTTGACTACACATTCACAAGAAAGAATTACAAGAGGAAAATATGGATTTTTAACACAAAGTACTGAACCTTAAGAGGAAAAATCCCTAATCCTAGGAGATGAAGCACCAAAAGGATTGCAGGCCCCTAGGTGGCTAGTTGACATGTCAACTTACTTGGTGGGCAACTTTTGCACACAATCTCTATTTGGGGTGCATAGTAGCTTGTTGGAAAGATCTAACTAGGAAATACTATTGTTTCTAGGCCTAGAAATACCATGGCAATCCCTGGTCCCTGAATGGGAAAAAAACATCATTTAAGGCCTCAAAATGGCCCCGAAAGTTTAAGACTTGAAAAACTAATGATAAAAAAAATGCCAAGATGGAGACCGTTGTTGAGTCAATGGAAGAGGTGGGTGGCCATTGATGTCCACTTGGATCAGGAGGGAAACACCCTCATGACTTGCACTCTCATATGTGGTGAGTTATTTTATATTGAATTATAAAGCATCATTTTGTAAGTGTGTTAATTGATAGAATTGTCGAAAAAAAAAAACTTATAAGAATGTTGTTTGTTTTTCTAGTCTTCAGAGTGATGAAAAACTCCAAAATGTAAGAAGACTCAACTTTCCTCCAATTCTAAGAGGAGGTAGATCGTCTTTGGGGGTGCACCTAGTAGTGGCAAGGGTGGAAGGGGTCAATGAGTGACCCATTATGTATTTTGACCACATTGTGCCATTTTGCATCTACGACACAAACTCAACATTCTTCCATGTTTCGACATTTATATATCTTGGGTACAATATTCCATTTTGTAAAAAATGTATAGATTTTGACCAACTTTGAATATAGATACATATGTTTGGAGATATGCATAATGATTTATTTATGGTTTAGTTTTTTTTTTTATCAATATTGTGACATTATTCTAGAGATTTTGTTTATTTGATGTTTGATATTGAATCAATTGTGTATATTTAGCATTTTGTATTGACCTAATTAAGATCACGCCTTATATTTCTCTATTCACCGTTTATAAGGGATGTCCTTTAGAATGATGCATGTTTTCCATTCAATTAACTAAATTGTGTATGCATATCAACTCCCAAAATTCATTAATAGAGATAATCTACATCAAGAATTACAAACATGTGAAAAGTGTAGGATGTCCAAGCCTTACAACGATGGTGCACATAATCTTGGTGCTCCTATTATTATACTCATGGTTATAAACTCAACTACATGGGTGCCATCTCTGGGGTGAAGACACACATAACCCTCAAATCCTTCTCAAGGGATGCAGATGGATTTCCATGGTCTTCATTGATACCATCTTCACTTGTATTCATATTCATATTTATTTTCCTTGAGAGTAATTTTTTCCATTATAGAATGAAGAAACCCAAGTTCCCAATGTTGCTGCAATAGCGTTGCGACGAGGAATGATTCTATCCTCCCCCTTGACCATGACAATGGTTTTTGGATGTGTTGGTGTTTGAACTCATGACCAATGATTGGGTTGAGGATAGGTGAAGGAGGTCATGGTCTTCTCATTTGTGTCAATTATTATGATGTTTATCATGTGACTATTCTTGTACTCATGCATGTCGTTTCATGGGCTTCAAATCCCACATGAGAAGAGTTTGTTGAATGTGACTATGAACTTTCCTTTTGATTTCATCTTTGTCTCCATATGTGATTTTTCAACATGAGCATTGGTGTAAGAGTGGAATGGTGGACAAGAAGTTAACACTTCGTCTAACCGTTTTGAATCCTACATGTTATAAATTTTATGTCCCTAAAATCATGCTTAACTCCTCTCCAGAGTTATTTTTATTGCATAAAGATTGGATGTGTTTCTATGGCATTAGAAAGAGAATATTTTTTCAGTATATCTTTATTGTTTTCCACTCATAACTTGAAAGAGATATTTGATAATTTAGATTAATCTTTGTTAGTAGAAGCATCTATTTGAAGATTTTTTTGGAAGATAAACCTTGTGGAGACTAATTTCCCTCATCGATTTTTGCCTCCTTTGAACACTTCAACTTTGATGTCTTTGTATGTCTTTTGTTTTCACACATTTTTCATGATAATGGATCACATACACAATGTTTCAATTTGTTTCTTGCTTTGTTTATGTCATAGTTGTAGAAACTTTTAATTCCTTGTTTTGTTGATAGAGGATAAATTAGTGAAATCTTTGAATGTGATGATTGTTTTCTTATTTTGTCTTGTTGATAAATATTTCTATCGCCAAGACTCTTTTCATACTCCATAGTCTGGCCAAGTCTTTCTGAGTCAACACTAGGATGGGTACCTCCTAGAGACTTTCCCTAGAGACTCCCCACTCACTAGACACGGGAGTCTTGGCCTCAAACTCAGGAGTCGGTAGTATATTTTTGGTGAATAAAATTTACCATATTTTGAGTTTTTTTTTTCTTTTCTCTTTTCCAATTATTAAAAGAGTCTTTGTCGAGTCACCAAGTCTTGCCAAGTCATAGGCCAATTGAGTCTGAAAAGAGTACGAGTTTGACAACATTGAGTTGTATTAGTGAGTGTGGCTTGCATGCTTTCCATTTACTTGCTTCAATTCTTATTGTCAAATATTGATTGCCCATGTCATTCTTGGTTTGTCCACTACTTGTGTAAAGTTAGCATTGGGATTATTTATTTATTTGCATTTATTTGACAAAGAATAAAATCTTAGGATAATCAACTTCTTATGGTTAGTGAATAGGCTCCTCCTACTTTTAATGAAGGATAAGGCTTGTCTTGCCCTAGATTGAACAATAAGACTTGTCTTCACATGGATTTCCCTCTTTACGTGATTCATTTTCTTGATAGGGAAAGTATTAAGCTTCTATTACATAGTTTCATGTATTCTCTCTCTTGAGTTAATGTAAGCAACTCTTATAGGGGATTCACTTGCAAATCAATATCATATCACACAGGTTCATATTCGGGCTTTAAAACTAGTTAAAATGTAATTCAATTGATATATTATATGGTATTAAGATGAAAAGGAGCTTTTTAAAACTAAACTAGGGGTATACATATTGGGGGATAAGTTGCATGATATGGGGAAATGGGTACGAGTTTATAAATGCATTTGAAATGTGACCCCTCAAAAATTTGGAAATGGAGACCACTTGGTAAAAAGAATTATGAATAAATGAGCAAGAACATTTAAATGTCAAACATAAATGAAAAACAATGTTCTACCATCACTTATATTGGGATCCTCATTATGAGTATCACCCTTTGCCTCTTTTTTAGTGTTTTCCTCTACCTTGATCCTATAGAGAAATCAATCAATGATACCCAATTATGATGAAACTACCTAATCCAAGCCTTAAAATATGGCAGATAAGATTAGATAAGATAATTATATTAATGTCCAATAAATGACCTCAAAGTAGGTTAATGGGACTTCTTAGTACAATCATGTTGATACAAAGCAGGAGTACCAAAATGTCTCTTATATAAAGAGTAAGAAAGTAAACTAAAGCTTGAGATCTATGATAAAATATGAAAAATCCTCGACTTTGAGTCCAGGTGATTTTAGTGGGAGGGAGATGTACAAAGGGAAAGGGTCCAGGAACTAGATCATGGTCCACTAGATTTATCTCTCCTAACATCCAAGGCCAAAAGAAGAAAAACCAGGCTAAAATGGTGCTCTGAGGAAGAGCTAGGGAAAGATCTGGACCACCACTATGTTGCTGTCTAGAAGAGACAACACACCACTGATGTTTAGGTGGTATCGTCTACTTGTTGGTAAGGGATCTATTTAAGAAATGTCTTTGAGGTCTATGGTGAAGGGAGATGGGCCCTTGGGTCCGCACTTATATGGATTTAGAGGAGATGTTGCTACAATATGTCTCTTGGTGCCCCTAGCTAATGGGAGCACCATAAAGAAGGAAGTAATCTAATCAACAAAATATGGTTTAGGAGGCTAGAGAATGTGGGAATGAAGCTTGAGGGCCTCCTACATGTAAAGAGACAGATGTCTTTGGTCTGGGTACCTAAATAAATTGGATAGGCCCCGAGTCCCCTTGAATAAAAAAATGAAACCTTCCACGTATATCATAGTAAATGGGGAAACATAATATGAAGTGCTCCTCTGTCTCAACCTCGTAAAGATGACATAGTTTGAAAATCCTATTTGCTCGTATAGTCTAGTGATGCATCTCAACTTGAATTCAATGTGACCCCACTCAAAATTGGCATAGGGGGTATGAAGAGAGTGCACCTAATGACAATATGTATATGGGGGTTGGATAATGAGTATGTCCCTCACCTTTATGAAGTGCTCAACATAGAAGGACATCTTCTAATGTAACCTACCCTAGTGGTTTATCTTAGTGACCTGCACAAACTTTCTGTAAATGTCATCCCGAATGATCCTGTTCAACTCCTACCTAGAAGGTAAGAGGTGTCCAGATGCATCTAAGGAGCATCTGAATGAAGGAAGATGATCCATCAAAATACTAATGGAATCCAAAAGGTATGAGACCACTACAAACCAACACCTATTATAACCATGAGGACTAGATAAGGCGATGGATTTCAAAGAGAAATAAGATAAGTATAGGTACTGGTATCAACCCTACATTGATTTGATTTTTTTTTAAATGTTGTGCATATGTGAAACAAGGAAGAAATAGTCTCAAGTCGAAAGGGTTGGGCACCAAACTCTGCAAGAATGACATGTTGGGACACTTTCTCATTGCATCTGATGATGTGTCCAAGGAGAAATATTTGGAATCTCTCAATTGAAGCCTAATCGACCTCTAGTAAACAAGGTCTTGGCCTTATAAAAAGATTAACATGCCTAATCAATGATTTTGGCTTGAGTGAAGGGTACATTTTTTCTAAGGTCACGGAGAGGAATTCAACAATCAACAGAACAAACATTGGGATACATAAAGGGCATGGTTCTCTTTATTAAATTCCAATCCCAAACCCTCATATGTGATATAATCCAATGAAAATATTGCAATCCTACCAATCATGAAACCATAAAAACAATTATGTATGCTGAATTTTGAATGGGATATGAAATTGTACTTTTTCCATATCAAGTCTAATGAAGTTGGAACCACTTTCAAACATCTTGAAACAATTAATGGTAATACTAAAAATTTAAGTAAAAGTATGAAAAGCAAAGATAAAGCAAATGCTAACTTTTACTTACCATCATTTTTGGTCAAAACTAGTAAAAGATTAGTCAAACCAAGTCAAAATAGGTAGATTTAATGTTGGAAACTCATTGTACAAACATTGTTAAGACTCAAAAACATGTTTTCGGTCGTACACAATCCATTTTCCACACATGGGACAAAATCGTATGGTCAGAAACGTGTTTCAATGTCGTACCACATGCATTTCCATGTTTTTATATGGAAATGAGCTCGACACGACCCTATACCAGACATTTCCTGCAACATAGATTGGGGGGTTCAACCAATCAACTTTGTTTTTGGGGTGGTGGGAAGAGAGTTAACAATCCAAGGGGATTTTTCTTTGAGAGTTTTTTACGGAAGTGGAGCATCTCATGAAGGATTATGATGATATATCTCTAGTCCTTGTACCTTATAGAAATTCTCAATGAATCCAATGAACCATGAAATTATTTGAACAAGCAATGAAAATGACCATAGGTTTCATAACATAAAGACTCAATTTTAGGAGTAAATGGGTCAAGTGTCTAAAGGACACATTGCATTCCCATACTATTGATTTTTTGTACTCCACCCATAAATTGCATTTAGGTCAAGTGTCTAAAGGACACATGGTGATTTGGTCTCAGGGAATAAAAACATTACCAAGTAGAAGAATTGAGTGCCATAATATATTGTAAGTATTTTTGGGAAATGTTGACACGAGCACACTGTATACATGTTCTTGGGGTATATTTTTCAAAATTTTACCATTAAATGCGAAAATTGATTTCATGTTACTGACCAAAACCATAGTTTCAGAATTCTATGAATAAATCAAGATTCACGATATGTACGCATGGGAGAGGGGTGCCCCTAGATGTAATATGATTTCATGAGTCCAATGGAATTGATGGTTTGTCGATCTAAGTCATGGTTATCATTTTATGGCGAGTTGAAACTTGCTTCCTAAAGCCATCTAGGGACACTTGCCAAATTTGTGTCGAGGGCATAAAAAACAAATCACGCAGCATAATATAGTGTTGTAAGATCTTGAAAGTGCATTTGGTAAAGGATGTTATGACAAAATTTTCCACATGCTCCTAGGGTAGAGTTTTAAAAAATTGACCCTTTAATGCAAAAATTGCATTGCATGTTACTGATCAAAACCATAGTTTTGGAGTTCGTTGAATAAAACAAATGTTGGTTGTGGAGCCTAATTATCTTCTTGATTCAGAGGTCTTTGTTTTCAGCCATTTTTATACCCCATGAAGACTTTACACCCTGGAAGAATGTACACTCCACACGGGGGAGTGAAGGGGGGGCGGGGGGGGGG
>ML786200.1:602390-612903 GCA_009831015.1 Picea engelmannii | reverse complement strand
CCCCCCCTGTGGGGTCCGGGGGGGCTATCCCCCCGGCTGGGGGGTCCGGGGGCAAGCAACCCCCCGAAGGAAAAATTTCCTTGTAAATGTATATTGTAATTTCATAGTAAATCTAGACCATTCATTATAAGGTCGTAGATTTGACTGTAGAAGTTATGTTAGGGTTTTTTTCCCTAGAAGGTAACCCTCTATTATGAGGGAAATGTATTGCGGCTATGTATTATTGCGAATATTGTATTATGAGTGAGGAGAATGTGAGAGAAATAAGAGGAAGTTACAACGAGTGTGTTGTAACAACGAGTGTGTTGTAGGTTGTATCCCTTCATTTGATGGATAATAATAAAGGAAGGACCTGGAAATTTCTCTAGTGGACGTAGCCCACACTGGGTGAACCACGTATATCTATGTCTCTATTATATTGTATATCTTCTGTGTTTTATTTCCACATTTGTTTTATTTTATTGCTCTGCGATCTTGTTTTTCTAACAACTAGTATCAGAGCGAAAGGTAACTCGCATGAAAAGAGGGTTCCTATTTTGAGTGGGAGCAATGGCAGAAGATGAAAATTTTAGGGTCGAGAAATTTAACGGCCAAAAATACCAGTTATGGAAGATGCAAATGGAAGACTATTTATATGAGAAGGATCTGTTCCTACCATTGGGTGGAATAACAAAGAATCCGACATCCATGAAGGACGAATAATGGGAGGTTCTTGATAGAAAGACATTAGGAACGATATCACTAAGCTTGGCAGCATTGGTGGCTTTCAATATTTCGAAAGAAAAGACAACGAAGGAGTTTATGGATGCATTGGATAAACTGTATGAAAAACCCTCGATGTCCAATAAGGTATTTCTAATGAAGAGATTATTCAATATGAAGATGTTAGAAGGTGGGTATGTTGCAGATCATTTAAATGAATTTAATACTATTACTAATCAAATAATTTATGTAAAAGTGGACTTTGATGATGAGGTTAGGGCTCTTCTAATCTTGTTCTCATTGCCAAAAAGCTGGAATGGATTGGTCATGGCTGTAAGTAACTCTGTCTCTGGTTCAAATACTTTAAAATTTGATGATGTTGTTGGTGTTATCCTTAGTGAGGAAATGTGATGCAAAAGAATAGGTGATACATGAGGTAATGATCTAGATGGATATCGGTGGCCACCCACCTTTTCCAACTGGCTCAAAATAGTTTTCTGACAATTTTGGCAATTTACTATTTTTTGCAGTTTTAACTTCCGGGGCCATTTTGAGGGCCTAAATGAAGGTTTTTTCGGGATCAAGATCCTTAATGATAACCAAAGGCATGATTGAGCCCCCAAAATGAATCTCCTAGACAATACCTTTCCAACGGGCTATCACACGCCTAAAATAAAGATCGTATGCAAAAGTTACGACCCCAAGAAGTTGATGTACTAACTTACCCAAACGGGGTCCACATGACTTTTGGCGCTTCATCTCATAGGGTTAGGTTTTTGGATGTCTAGGGTTTTTGGAACTCTTGATTATTGTAAAAATTCCTTCAGAGCCTCATTGTAACCTTCTTCTTGTGAATGTGCACTGCCGTCACATCTCTTCTCAGAGATAAGCTGCCACCATTCCAACAAGCTTGTTTCCACTGCATTTTATAGTTTCAGCTTATTTCGTTATTGAATAGAAAACCAGTTTCACTGTATCTCTGTTATTTTGTGTTAAGAACCTGTTAATAATTTGTATTCATTTCTTTCTACTCATAAAATCTAGATCAATGGTATCTGAGTGGTCTGTTCCTTGTCGTCTTAAGGCATGTCCCCAATGAGGTCAGAGTACAAAGAGTTGGGTCTCGAGCTTGTTTCTCTTGAGGGAAAAATCTCTCACACGCCCAAGCGACCTCCCATGGCAGGAGAAAAGAAATATGATAGGATAGGAGATCCTTTCAAACTGTTGATTGAGGAAACCCTCATGCAACAAAGGAACGAGATGATAGATAATTTCGCGCAAATCCTTTGACGAATACCAACATGTGACACAAATTCTTCGAACGGAGGCGCCGCCCCCTTCAAGGTACAAATAAACTTCGATATTCCTATATTTGAAGGTCAGATAGATGCAGATGCTGTAGACAAGTGGTTGAATCTACTAGAAGGGTATTTTTCTGTCCATAACTTTTCAAATAGAGAAAAGATTACTTTTGCGCTCCTCAAAGCCATTCCCCATGTCAAAGATTGATGGGAAACTTTCTGTGAGCAAAAGGAAACAGAGGAAACCTCATTATTTTCAGTCACGACCACCTGGGAATCCTTCAGGGATGCTATTAAGGAACAATACTACCCTGTCGGAAGTTATGACGACCTGTATACCAAATGGACCACACTGCGACAAGAAAGAGACCAAGGAGTGCCAGATTTCACAAATATCTTCCATACCTTGCGCACCAAGTTGGGTATCAAAGATTCAGAGAGACATATAGTGCTCAATTATTGCGGTGCTTTGCATAGATACATCCAGACCAAAATGGAATTTCTGGACATCTCATCCTTGGGCGTGACCTACCAATATGCTGTCAAAATTGAGCAGAAGCTCAAACAAAAGACGCGACAATTTGGGCCTGGGAACCCCTCACAACAAAAGCTAGGAAAGGGCGGCCCCAACCCACCAAACAAAGGAAAGAGTAAAGATGGACAGTATCAGGACAACTAGTCCAAGCCACAAGCAAAGAAGGACACCAGAAAGACAAATAAATATACCAAGAAGTGGTACGACTTCCATAAGAGCCCTTGGCATAACACTGTTGACTGCCACTCAAAGCATTCATTGGTGGCTGAAGTGAAAGCCTATGAATCAGATGTAGAGTCTGACTCTGAGCCAGAACCAGAAAGGGGAAGACAGATCATTGACGTGGAACCCAGTGCCACCATTTCTACAACCAAGCTCCAGCCTGGTGAACCAGACGAGCCAGAAGAAGGAGAGCGCCTTTTCCATTCACAGATGTGGGTAAAAGGCACCCCGCTGCACTTCATCATTGATAGCGATAGCCAGAAGAACCTCATCTCAGCAGAGGTCGTCAAGCGGCTGGCCTTTCCAACAACGCCACACCCACAACCGTACACCATTGGATGTCTCGGCCAAGGAATCGATCTCCGCGTCAGCCAACAATGCCGACTGTCGTACAACATCAAGCCCTTCAAAGACGAGGTATTGTGTGATGTTTCTCCTCTCGAAGTTTGTGATGTTCTTTTGGGCCAACCTTATTTATGGAAACGTCATGTTGTATATGAGTCTGGGCCTTGCAGTGTTATTATTACTTTGAACAGGAAATTGTACAGGATACCTGAGGCAGTCCCACCTAGTGCTATTTCCTTGATCTCTGCTAAGCAATGTAGGAAGGTCATCTCTCAGATGGGGAAGTTTGTCTTCTTCGTGATTCGCACTTAGAATAAGAAAAATATCACAAACACATTCAACGTCTCTACGACCAACCTCTCCACATAGCAGAAGCAAGTAGATAAGGTCGTGGAAGAATACTCAGATATCTTCTCCTCACCTACAGGGGTACCTCTGCACTGCTAGGTCAAGCACCCCATTGATTTGACCCCCAACGCACCACTACCCAATGGTCCAGTCTATCGTCACTCTTTGTTAGAGAATGAGGAGATCAAGCGACAGATACAAGAACTTCTACACAAGGGGCACATCCGCCCCAAATCATCACCTTGCAGGAGCCCAATTGTGTTGGTACAAAAGAAATATGGAACCTGGTGACTCTGTATTGATTACCGGGCTTTGAATAAAATCACAGTCAGAAACTGGTACCCGATTCCCCGAATCAATGACCTCCTTGATCAACTCAAGGGGGCCAAATACTTCAGTAAGATTGATCTGAAGTCTGGCTACCACCATGTCCCGATAGAACAAACATATGTATGGAAGACAGCCTTCAAGTCAAAGGAAGGCCTTTTTGAATGGTTGGTCATGCCCTTTGGTTTGACAAATGCTCCAACCACTTTCATGAGGATGATGGATGATATCCGACAACCATTCACCAATACTTTTGTAGTGGTGTATCTGGATGACATTCTAATTTACAACAAGACTTGGACTGAACACTTGCAACATATTCAGCAGGTTCTGCATACCCTGCGACAGCACAAGCTATACGCCAACTTGGAAAAATGCTCCTTCGGCATGGACATGGCCCATTACTTGGGCTACATCATTGATTAGCATGGCGTACATGTGGATCCAGCCAAGATCCAAGTCATCTGTGACTGGCCAGCCCCAACAACACTCACTGAGATTCAAAGCTTCTTGGGCCTTGCCAATTTCTACCGCAGGTTCATTTTGGGTTTCTCCCATATTGCATGGGCCCTCAGCCAAATAAATAGGGGTGGTGGTAAGGCAAAATTTGTGTGGGTCTGGTCCCAACAAAAAGCGTTCGATGATTTGAAGTAGCGCTTGTGCTCAGCCCCAATACTTTCACTACCAGACCTGCAACATCCCTGCAAGATCGGGATAAATGCTTCAGACTATGCTGTGGGCACCGTTCTCACTCAGCACGGCCACCCCGTGGCCTATCATAGTGAGATACTGTCAGAGACTGTCCGTAAGTACCCTACTTATGACAAATAAATGTACTCCATTGTGCAAGCATGCCGCCAGTGGAGAAATTACATTCTTGGGAAGGAGACAGTCATCCATACTGATCATAAGCCACTGCAGTTCATGCAGACACAGGGAAAATTGCAGAATGACCACCATCAAAAGTGGTCCACATACTTGCAACAATTCCACCTCAATATCAAGTATAAAACAGGAAGTACCAATCCTGTCACTGATTTCCTCAGCAGATCGCCAGTCGTGACACTCACGACGGTGGTAGACTATTGCGGCCATGAGACATATGGATGGCCCCAACTCTATGAGACAGACCCTGACTTCGCCACCACCTACCAAATGTTGGGTGCAAACACAGTTGTCGATAATTTCCATCTTCAGGATGGGTTGTTATGTCATATGGGCAATATCTATGTTCCATCAAGTGAGCGAGCGAAGCTGATCTGGGAAGCCCACTACAGTCGGGTGGCAGGACACTTCAGTGTTGAAAAGATAGTGGCGATTCTATAGAAACACTTCTATTGGATGGAACTTCGACGGGAGGTCAACACGTATATCAGGTCCTGCAATGTCTATGCCTTTGCCAAAAGGACCACTAAGAAACAGGGCATGTACACCCCTCTTCCTACTCCTGACAGGCCATGGGAATCCATCTCAATGGACTACATGTCAGGCTTCCTATCCAACAAGCAGGGAAATGACTGTGTTTTTGTGGTTGTTGATTGCTTTTCTAAGATGGCGATTTTGGTTGCCTGTAAGAAGAGCATCACAACAGAGGCCACTGCCAAGATATTCTTTGAATGAGTCTGGGTACATTTTGGAATCCCACAAACCATTGTCTCAGATCGAGATAGTCGATTTATCAACACATTCTGGTCGAGCCTCTGGTCACTACTGGACACCAAGCTCACCAAATCCACGACCTTATACCCCCAGACAGATGGCCAAACTGAGGTTGTAAATCGAATGATTGTGCATATCCTTCGCATGTATAATTAAAAGCACCCTCACACATGGGATTAGAGCCTTCCCTATGTCCAACATAGCTACAACTGAGCCCTGCATAGCTCAACAGGCCATAGCCCCTTTCAAGTGGGGTTAGGATTACAACCATTGGGACCCATAGATGTTGCACTTCCCCTTGTAGTCACCTCGACCGACTCATCTCTTGCTCCAACTGAAGATGACAAAGCCACCCGGTTCATTGAGTAGATCCAACACATCTGTCAACATATTCAAGATATCCTATAGAAGTCCAATGACAAGTACAAACAACGCCATGATCAACATCGGGTGCCGCATAAGTTTCAAGTGGGCGACCAAGTTTGGTTGCACTTGCAGAAAGCACGCCTTATAGGACCCCATAGGAAGCTTCGCCCACTCCGTTATGGGCCGTACACTATCACCAAGGCCATGGGGGATAATGATTTTGAGCTCAACATTCCTCCTTTCCTTGGTCTGCACCCAATGTTCAACGTGGATCTCCTTCGCCCTTATTTCCCACCATTATTGGACACCTCATAAGTAGCAGAACAATTCACACCAACAAAGCTCAATCCTGACTGCATAAAACAAGCATCCAATGATCATATTGTGGATAGACATATCAAGGGCACTCGACAACAAAGGATCCAACTTTATCGAGTCGTCAAAGCAGGGCAACTCCTGCATCAAGGCAAGTGGCTCACCCAAGGCCAAATTCAACAGAAATTTGCTCATCTGATGGGGGACCTCAACGCAATGGAGACCATTTCTTCCTAAGGAGGGGGGATTGATCCACATGGATATTTGTGGCCACCCACCTTTTCCAACTGGCTCAAAACAATTTTCTGACAATTTTGGCAATTTACTATTTTTAGCAGTTTTAACTTTCGGGGCCATTTTGAGGACCTAAATGAAGGTTTTTTGGGATTGATATCCTCAATGATACCTAGAGGCATTATTGATCCCCCAAAATGAATCTCCTCGACAATACCTTTCCAACGGGCTATCACACGCCTAAAATAGAGATGGTATGCAAAAGTTACGACCCCGAGAAGTTGATGTACTAACTTACCCAAACGGGGCCCACATGACTTTTGGCGCTTCATCTCCTAGGGTTAGGTTTTTGGATGTCTAGGGTTTTTGGCATTATTTCTTATTGTAAAAATTCCTTCAGAGCCTCATTGTAACCTTCTTCTTGCGAATGCGCGTTGCCGTCACATCTCTTCTTAGAGATAAGCCGCCACCATTCCAACAAGCTTGTTTCCACTGCGTTTTATAGTTTCAGCTTATTCCATTATTGAATAGAAAACCAGTTTCACTCTATCTCTATTATTTTGTGTTAATCACTTGTTAATAATCCGTATTCATTTTGTTCTTCTCATAAAATCCGGATCAGGTAATGCATTAAACATGGAGAACAGGGGAAGATAAAGGATAGAGGAAAGGGCTTAGGGAACCGCGGGAATTCTAGGAAGTGCAGATCCAAATATAGACTTGGAAAGATAGAGTGATGGAATTGTGGGAAGAAAGGACATCTGAAGAAAGACTGTAGAGCTCCAAAGAAACAAAGAGATGGACAACAAGAGAAAAATCAAGAAGCAAATGTAACAGGTGATGTGTTACAAGATGCTTTGATTCTTTCTGCAAATAATATTTCTGAGTCTTGGGTAGTAGATTCAGGGGCTTCATTTCATGCCACACCCCATAGGAAAATTTTTCTAGATTATGTTCAAGGTGATTTTGGACAGGTTCATTTGGGTGATGATGCACCATGCAAAATTGTTGGAATGGGAAAGGTAAAAATAAAGCAAAGAAATGGAAACCAATGGTTGTTGAAAGAGGTAAGACATGTTCCAGATCTAAAGGAAAATCTAATTTCAATAGGGCAGTTGGAAAGTGAATGTTGTATATCCGTATTTACAAATAAGGTGTGGAAGGTCACCAAAGGATCATTGGTGATAGACAAATGAGAGAAGGTAGGTACATTGTATTTATGTACTGGTAATACTGATTCTTCTATCTCTTTATATTCTAGAGGAGTGGATACAACACTGTGGCATAATAGGAGTGGACACATGAGTGAGAAGGGGATGCAGATACTTCACAAAAGAAATTTGTTTCTAGATCTTAAACAAATTGATTTGGATTTCTGTGAATATTGTGTTTATGGAAATCATAAGAGAGTCTGATTTCTCAGAGTCAGAAAAGAAAAGAAGAGTGAAAGGTTAGAGCTTGTGCATACATATATATGGGGACCAACTCATGTATCATCTCTTTGTGGCTCTCGTTATTATGTTACTTTTATTGATGACGCAACAAGAAAAACTTGGATTTATTGCATTTGACGAAAATATGATGTTTTTGATACTTTTAAGAAATGGAAAGCTTTGGTTGAGAATGAGACAGGAAAAAGGTTGAAGTGTCTCAGATCAGACAATGGAGGTGAATATTGCAGCAAAGAGTTTGATGATTACTATTCATACCATGGGATTCGTAGAGAGAAGACAATTCGAGGAACACCACAAGAAAATGGTGTGTCATAAAGGATGAACATGGAAATCATGGAGCGTGCAAGGAGTATGAGATTGCATGATGGTTTTCCCTTACAGTTATGGGAATATGCTGTAGATACTGTTGTTTACTTAATAAACATAGGGCCTTCAAGCTCTTTGGATGGTATAATTCCAGAGGAGGCATGGACAGGTAAAAATGTAAACTATTCATTTTTGAAGACTTTCAGTTGTGAAGCATTTTTCCATATTGATAAAGAAAATAAAACAAAGCTTGAGGAAAAATCCAATAAGTGTACATTTATTGGATACAATGTTAATGATTTTGGTTATCGCTTATGGGATTATGAAAATCACAAAATCATTAGGGGTAGATATGTCATATTCAATGAGAAGGGCATGTACAAAGATCAGTTGGAGGGAAAGATACAAGAAAAAGAAAAACACAAATACAAATTGCTTGATGAGATCACTGATTTTTTTTTTCCAAAGGAAACATAAAATCAAAATGTACAACAACATGAGAAATGTGTACCTCAAACTCCTCTAAGTGTTGTTAGAAGATCTACCAGGTTAAGTAGACCCCCTAAGCGATACTCTCCTTCATTGTATTATTTATTGTTAACTGATTTTGGTGAACCAAAATGTTATGAAGAGGCAATGCAGGTAGACGCCAAAAAGAAGTGGGAGCAAGGAATGAAAGAGGAAATGGATTTCTTGGTAAATAAATAGACTTGATATTTGATTCAGTTGCCTGTAGGAAAAAGAGCATTACGAAAAAAATGGGTTTACAAGTTGAAGGAAGAAGATGGAGGAAAAAAGAGGTACGAGGCTAGACTTGTTGTAAAGGGGTTTGCACAAAAGAAATTTGATGAAACATTTTCTCCTGTTGTTAAAATGACTTCAATTAGGACTATTTTAAGTCTTGTGGTAGTAGAATATTTTCATATTGAACAATTAGATGTAAAACCAACTTTTCTCCATGGGGATTTGGATGAAGAAATTTATGTGGCAGCCACAGGGGTATGAGGACAAAGGGAAGGAAAATTTGGCATATAGGTTGAAGAAGAGAATGTATGGCCTAAAGCAAGCTCTAAGGTAGTGGTATTTCAAGTTTGATAGGTTTATGACAAAACAAGGTTATATTAGATGCCATTTTGATCACTGTGTTTATTTTAAAAGGCTAGAAAATGGAAGCTATATTATATTTCTATTGTATCTATATGAAATGCTTGTTGGAGGGTCTAATATGCAGGATATAAATGTGCTCAAGAGTAAATTAGCTAATTCATTTGCGATGAAGGATTTGGGTGCTGTAAAGAAAATCCTTGGTATGAGAATAGCAAGAGACAGGAAAAATCACAAATTGACATTGTCTCAGGGTGAGTACATAGAGAAGTGTTGGAGAGGTTTAGAATTCAGAATGCAAAACCAATTAGTACACCTTTGGCCAACCATTTCAAATTAACTAAGGAAATCTGTCCCAAGACACAAGAGGAGATATAATAGATGTATAGGGTCCCTTATTCATCAACAATTGGTAGCTTGATGTATGCGATGTTTTGCACAAGACCAGATATTTCACATGTAGTGGGAGTTGTGAGCAAGTATATGAACAATCCAAGTAAATAACATTGGGAGGTAGTAAAGTGGATTTTGAGGTATTTGAGAGATACTGCTACTCATGCATTATGTTTTGAAGGTTCATACACTATTCTACAGGGTTATGTTGATTCAGATATGGCAAGTGATAAAGATAGTAGGAGGAGCACCACATGGTATGTTTTTACTATAGGTGGAACACCAATAAGTTGGATTTTGAAACTGCAAAATGTTGTTGCACTTTCAACAATAGAAGTAGAGTATGTTGCTACTACAGAGGCTAGTAAAGAAATGATTTGGTTACAGAGGTTTATGGAGGAATTAGGAAAGAAGCAGGAGAATAACAGGTTGTACTGTGATAATGAGAGTGCCATTCATCTTGCAAATAACTCAACCTTCCATTCAAATACTAAGAATATACAACTCAAGTACCATTTCACACAATCCGTCTTGGAAGATGGACATTTGAAGTTGGAAAAGATACACACTACCCAAAATCCTGCAGACATGTTAACAAAGGGATTAACCAGGGAGAAACTGAGTTCCTGCTCAGTTTTAGTTGGTCTTCAAGCATGAAGGTGAAGATGAGAATTTTTCCAGGTCAAAGAAGGATCATAGTCCAATAGATACAACAAGGATGGAGTTGTTGAGATCAGTCGCCAAGTGGGAGATTGTTGGTTGTGGAGCCTAATTATCTTCTTGATTTAAAGGTCTTTGTTTTCAACCGTGTTTATACCCCATGAAGACTTTACACCCCAGAAGAATGTACACTCCTCCACGTGGGGGAGTGCAGGGGGGGTTACCCCCCCTGCGGGGTTCGG
>ML786200.1:575685-602362 GCA_009831015.1 Picea engelmannii | reverse complement strand
ATTCCCCCGACTAGGGGGTTCAGGGGAAAGCAAGGGTTTGAGGGAGAAGCCCCTGAAGGAAAAAATTACTTGTAAATGTATATTGTAATTCAATAGTAAATATGGACCATTCATTATAAGGTTGCAGATCTGACGGTAGAAGTTATGTTAGTTTTTTTTTCCCTAGAAGGAAACCCTCTTTTATGAGGGAAATGTATTGCGACTATGTATTATTGCGAATATTGTATTCTGAGTGAGGATACTGTGAGAGAAAGAAGAGGAAGTTACAATGGGTGTGCTATAGGTTGTATCCCTTCATTTGCTGGATAATAATAAAGGAAGGAATTTGAAATTTCTTTGGTGGACGTATCCCACACTGGGTGAACCACCTATATCTGTGTCTCTATTGTATTGTGTATCTTCTATGTTTTATTTCCACATTTGTTTTATTTTATTGCTCTGTGATCCTGTTTTTCTAACAACAAGATTCGGGGTATGGACGCATGGAAAAGGAGTGACCCTAGCTATAATCCAATGTTATGAGCCCAATGGAATTTATGGTTCATTGATCAGAGTCTTGATTATAATTTGATGACAAGTTGTGATTCCTGTCATAAATTTATTTAGGGACATTTATCGAATTCATGTTGGTGGAATAAAAAATAAATCAAGAAACATAATTGAGTTCTGTAATATACTACAAGTGGGTTTGGGCAAGGTCGACATGAGCTTCCCTTCCACACGCTCCTAGGGCATAGTTTTTTAGAAATGACCCTTTGATGCAAAAATTACATTGCATGTTACTGAGCAAAACCCTAGTTTCAAATTCATCAAATAAAACAAGATTAGGGGTATGGACTCATGGGATAGGGGTACCCCTAACTATAATTTGATATCATGAGTCCAATAGAATTGATGGCTCATTGATCCAAGTCCCAATTATTATTTTATGGTGAGTTACAACTCGCTTCCTAAGGCCATTTATGGGCACTTGCCAAATATGTGCTAAGAACATAAAAAAAAAATCGAATAGCAGGGTTGAGTGTTGTATGCTCCTACAAGTGTGTTTTGGAAAATATGGGATGAGAACTTTGTCCACACGCTCCCAAGGTAGAGTTTTCAAAAATTGACCCTTTAAAGAAAAAAATATATTGCATAATTACTGAGCAAAACTCTAGTTAAAAAATTCATTTAATAAAACATGATTAAGGACATGGACACATGAGCGAGGGCCACTCCTAGTTGTAATTTTATGATACAATTCCAATGGAATCAATGGTTTGTTGATCCTAGTCCTCGTTATTATTTTAGGGCAAGTTGTAACTTGATTTTTGAATCCATTTAGGGCATGGATGCATGAGCGAGGGGCACTCCTAGTTGTATTTTTATGATACAAGTATAGTGGAATTGATGGTTTGTTGACCCTATCTCTGGTTATTATTTTATGGCAAGTTGCAACTTGATTTTTGAATCCATTTAGGA
Source organism: Picea engelmannii (assembly GCA_009831015.1). Classification (NCBI taxonomy): domain Eukaryota; kingdom Viridiplantae; phylum Streptophyta; class Pinopsida; order Pinales; family Pinaceae; genus Picea; species Picea engelmannii. The sequence goes on along the minus strand of ML786200.1, from coordinate 600,901 downwards.
GCACTTGCCAATTTTGTGTTGGGGGAATACAAACCAAATCGAGTAGCATAATTGAGTTTCATAAGATATTGAAAGTATGATTGGGAAAGGAAAACATGATTGTGTTGTTCACATGCTCTTGGGGCAGAGTTTTCAAAAATTGACCCTTTAAGTAAAAAATTGCATTGCATGTTACTCAACAAAACCCTAGTTTTGGATTTTTTCAAATAAAAATAATTTGGTGTATGGATGCATGGGATAGGGGAACCCCTAGCTATAATACAATATCACAAGTCCAATGGAATTAATGGCTCATCAATCTGAGTCATGATTATCATTTTATGGTAAGTTGCATCTTGCTTCTCGAAGCTATTTAGGGACACTTGCTGGATTTGTGCCAGTGCATAAAAAGAAAATCAACCAGCATAATTGAGTGTCATAAGCTCCAAAAAGTGTATTTAGGCAAGGCTAAAATGAACACATTGTCCACATGATCCCAAGGTAGAGTTTTCAAAAAATGACCCTTTAATGCAAAAATTGCATTTCATGTTACTGAGCAAAACTCTAGTTTCAAATTTCATAGAATAAAACAATATCCAGAGCATGGATGGATGGGAGAGGGGTGAAATTATATGTAATCCACTATCACTAATCTATAATAATTAATGATTCATCAATCCGAGTCTCGATTATCATTTTATGGCGAGTTACAACTTGCTTTCTGAAGCCATTTATGGACTCTTGTTGAATTTCTGCTGGGGGCATATAAACCAAATCAAGTAGTATAATTGAGTGTTGTAAGATCCTATAAGTGTGTTTGTATAAGGTCAACATAAGAACATTTTCCACACACTTATGGGGCTTAGTTTTCAAAAATGGACCCTTTAATGCAAAAATTGCATTACATGTTACTTAGCAAAACCCTAGTTTTGAAATTTATCGAAGAAAACAAGATCTAGGGTATGGACACATGGGAGATATGTACCCATAGATATAATTTGATGTCACAAGTACAAAATAATCAATGGTTTATCGATACGAGTCATAATTATCATTTTATAGAAAAATGTAACTCACTTTCTAAAGCTATTTAGGAATACTAGCTGAATTCGTGTCGATGGCATAAAAACCAAATCAAGTAGAAAAAATGAGTGTCATAAGATCCTTCAATTGTGTTTGGGCATGGTTGACATGAGCACACTGTCCACATGCTCTTGGGGCAAAGCTTTCAAAAATTGACCCTTTAATGCAAAAATTGCATTGCATGTTACTGAGGAAAACTCATGTTTCATAATTCGTCGAATAAAACAAGATTCGAGGTATGGGCACATGAGAGAGGGGTGCCCTTAGTTATAATATAATGTCATAATTTCAATGGAATTTGTGGTTCATCGATCATATTTCTGTTTATTATTTTATGGCAAGTTGTAACTCGCTTCCTAAATCCATTTAGGGACACTTATCGAATTTGCGCCAAGGGCATAAAAACCAAATCGAGCAGTAGAATTGAGTTTTATAAGCCCCCACAAGTGTCCTTTAGAAATACCGACATGAGAACTCTATCTACATGCTCATGAGGTATATTTTTCAAAAATTGACCCTTTAATGCAACAAATTCATTGGATGTTACTAAGCAAAATCTTAGTTTTGGAAGTTGTAGAATAAAAAAAATATAGGGTATGGACGCATGAGAGAGGGTTGCATTGCATTGCATTATTATTGAGCATGTGAAACCTTATAAAATAACACCATGTTGAATATGATCAATTTTATCATGGATGTTATTGTAGAAGACATGGAGAACTAGGTTATCATGGATCTTCTCGTAGAATTTTGGTAAAATTAACCTAACATCAAAACTTTGCAATATCCTTGAATGTGAGTTGAAGTGAAGAATTCAAGCCTAATGCGAGACAAGGATTTGATAATACATCCACAAGAGAATAACATAATGTGTAGGAATGTATACATAAGAGCAATTTCCAAGACCTTCATAAGAGCATACCCTAAGGTGTAGACAAACATAAAAGCATAACATAAGATCAATTTCCAAGACCTCTATAAGAGCATAACATGACCTCCAAGACCTATGTAAGACTCCAAGACTTCAAAATGACCTAATTTGAAGACCCTAGGTCCATATGGTTGCATCACATGAAGTTCTTATTATTAATTTCCTTATATGAATATACATGTAGAGAAAACAGTATGTGTGCAAGCATTATTCATCCATACATTCATGATAAATACATACCATAAGAATAAGCCATGATTTCATTCACACAAGAGCATAAATAATACATAACATAGATATAGAATATAGCCCATATATATCCTTCATATTACTTCATAAAAAAGTCATACAAAGTTTCATGTGACATCATTATGTCAAATCCTCACTAAAATATGTGTGCACTATTGAAGTGTTTGTAGATTGAAACTAACAAATTTACACCATGTTTGATCTTGTCATATCGTGTCTCGACTTTGTCATGATAGGGACACTTGTGACATGATATGAAATTCATATATTAGAATATAATATAGGTGCCTTTCTTGAAATGAGACAAATTTATTGCATGGTTAGGGGATTTAGGTGAATTAGGTTTGTTTACACTCAAGACAAAATTAGCGGAGTTAGGAAATGCAAAACAAGTAATAAAATCATGTTTGAAATATAGCATTTCATCTTTCTAGGAATTTGGTTGGCGGTTTTGAAAAGCACCATTGTTCTTATTGATGATCCCTTATGTGCCTATGATTCTTCATATAACCCAGGCACTCAAAAGGGTGGTAGTGTTAGACCCAAGCACTAAAACAAATTTAGTTATATGCAAATGCATTAAAAAACAACATAATAATCCATGTACCTCAATATAGAACACAATGTTGAACAATAATTTTACCTCTCTTGTATAATTACTTGATGCCATTCAAGTAGACCATCTGGATCCTTTCTGTTACTAATGGTCTCCATCAATTTCCCATGCTTCAAATGAGGTAGGAAGTATTGTACTATTGATGAGTTCTTTCTAGTCATATTTTGTAGTTGGATGTTTGTACCATGACTAAGTTTGTAAAGTGATATTCAAATGCAACTAGTTTGTAATCCATGAATACATAGCCATGATATTTCTTGAGTTTTTATCCAATGTAAGGTATTCACCCCTAACAACCATCGAGTCAATCAGATATTCAATGAATTGATCGTTATTCATTGATGAGTTGAGGGTTTGCTTCTCCTCAATGCATCATACCAACCAATAATTAGTGCCCCATTCATTGTAGTTCAAGGAAACCATTGCGCATACGTGTCTTGCAAAAATGCAATGTAAGGTCAAATCAGGTGTGTAGGAGTTTGATAATATATATAATTCACATATTATCATAGATCGTTACCACAATATTTTGAATTCTTTCCAACAATAACATACCTGGTTGTATAAGATCAGAGAAATAATCATAAGTTGGTGGAAGAGATGATTGACCCTCCTCTAAGCGTTTTTTTTCAACAATTACCCGTGGGTCTATTACAAGTGATACACGATCCCATGCATAAATCTAGTCTTGTTATTATTCACATTCATCCCATTCATCATTGTTACATGATCCACAAAATAATGCTATTTTTCACGTCCATATTTCAAATACAAGGTTTTCTAAGCTTCAAACTGAATGAAACCCACGAGTTCCACATACCGTGTTGCAATAATATGCATGTGACCAATCTCCATTGACTATATCCTAGAAATTTCTTTTCACATGTCCTCTCTTTATTGATTCCTCTTGCCTTCTTGTTTCCTCTAAAATTACTATAGAGCACCATTGGACTATAGTATTTGATCTCAAATAGGGGAATTTGTCATAAACTTTATCTCCTCCTTGCATAGTGTAGTTTTGACACATGCACTAGCTTTGTTGTGCTCACCTTTCTCGTTCCCAATCTCAAAATAGATCCAAATTTTGGACACATTGCATTTTTGTGCAACAAAATCAACCATTGAAATACAAAATAAATTTTTAATTAGCCCACATAACCATTTGACCAAATCCAATGTAAATCCATCTGTATATCTCTCTCCTACAAGTGATTATCGAATATTTGAAAGCAATGTTGTACATCATGTAGGTCATGGAACCTATCATCACTTATGGAGATGCTAGACTCCTTCAATATTGTCCTCTTGTTTTTGCTACTATTTGGTCCATGCCTATATGTTATAAGTACCATTATGTTGGCTCGATATTAAAGATAATATTGGAGTTGATCTCATTTTTTGGTTGGAGGGTGTTGTGCTCAACAAAATCCATAATTGATAGTACATTTTTGAAGGGAAATGTGTCCCTGCACATTCTAAACTTCTCATCTTTCCATCACACCACATGGGCATGTTGAACAAAGTGTTGTTTTTTTTTTTCCAAAAAGTCCTTGATGAAATCACATACTCATACTTGGTGGCACAAAAATTAGGGAATAATCAGAATCTTACCTTTTCAAATTATATGTAAAATTTCTAAGTGCAATATGAAAGAATGTATTCCCTTCAAGTACACAACACTGACATGGGACATCACTAATTCTATCCTTTTGATTTATTTCCCACCGTCTAGCTCATAAGTAACATATTTGAAGCTCTGCATGTCAATCACCATCCACTAAATTCATTACCCTCACTTTCATGAATACATTGGCTCAATAGTGAAAATCTACTGCACCTAGGGCATGTCCTATCTAAACAAGATTTTGCATAATATTTTCATCCATTGGGCCTTAGACATTTGATGTTATAAATAAAGTCTCTTGATTAAATTAGGGGTACTATGGCCGAGCATTCCTGCACATTGTTAGTATGAAAAACATGACATATGTGTAGATATGTGTCATAATAATATCCAAATTCTATGTGGTATCTACAACGACATGTGTTACGGTTTTTGGATATTCTAACATACTAAGGTTTGAATTTTGCAAAATATCTTTGGCCTAGGTTCAACTCCTTATGCCCATTCTTGAATCTCTCATAGATTTTTTCCCGTGATATGTCAAGAAAGTGTTAATTTAATGTGGGGTTCATGGTCACTAGAACCTATTCTCAACTTTAGCACATCCTTCTGATTGGATGCAGGCCTGGTATGCTCATGCCAAAATTTTTGGACTAGTCCCTTAACTGCTTCGATTAACTTTATGTTGGAATGAGGAAACATACCAACAAAGGCCCAATAATTTGTTTGAACTCGGTTGTTAAGGCTTTCTCTTCTAACGAAATATTTTCGAAGCATTTTGGTACTTACTTTAAAAATATTAGATGCATGTGTGGGCAAATGATGTTGCCTTGTGGTCTTGTTTACAATGGATTTTGACAATACACGATGGGTTGCATTACAATTTTTTGAATGAGTATTCTTTTCAATTGTATTAAATGCAACATGAAGATTTATAATGACAAGATTATTGGTCTCTGAATTTTTAACTATCCTTATGCCAAGAATTTTCCTAACAATAGGTAAATTGTGGGATTTGAATAAGGCCAAAAATAACTGACATTTATATGCATCATGTTTAGATTCAAAAGGTATTTAATAATTTTGTTGCACTTCTTATCCATAGTTTGTTTAGGTAACTTACCCTCAAGGATCATTAAATCATTTTCATTGACATGAACATGTCTAGTAGTTCTTCATCGTGCACTAGATAGATGAGGTAAGGAAGGTGGACCCTAAGTTTGGAACTCATCACCATGGCATTGTAGAAATTCACTAAAATATCAATGAATTTCATTCACCCGATGGCCAATATTGGGAGTACACTGGACATGTTGTTGGTTTGTATGATGGACATATAATTATTCATCATATCTTGCACCACATGAGCCTCTTCAATGAAAGGTTGATCAAAATTCATGGTTATAATCTCTCCCTCTGTATTCCCAACATCTTGCAAAATTTCCATCTCTTCTTCAAGTAAAACATCATTTGTTGATGGAACATTGGTTGGAGGTTGAATTGATGTTGGAATCATAATTATCTCCATTGGACACATATTCTTCACCCGTGGCGACAAATTAGAGATTTCCTCAGTGTCTATTATGCAAAGAATTGAGGTTCCCATTGACGGAGGCCTATGTTTTTCCATACCCAACTTTGCCTTTTCTCTTAGTTCATTGAATTTTTTAGGGAGATTCTCCTTCATATCAGTCTTTCTTGCTCGATTTATTCTATTTCCCATATTGACAAAGATTGAATACAACAATAGCTTGAATTTTTTTTCTTCCCAATTGCACAAAATATTAAAAATGTATTGCAACAATAGTATTTCCTGGAATGTTTGTGTTCTTGCAGATGGGCTGAGATTTTTGAAGAAAACAAGGTTGGGCCTTGTGTTTTTTTTTTTTTTGTCTTATATAGGAAATAATGTTCATGCATTATTAACATGCACACATTATTAGCACACATACATTATTAATGTGTGCACACTAATAATGCATGCATGTTTCTGTTACAATGGTTGGTAAATCGACCATTATAACATTACTTAACTATGGGTGCCAATAGGGGGAGTTCCAAATCAAACCTAAACATGGTCAAGGGGGAAAACAAGGGCCTAGGTGCCTAAACAGGGTCAAGGGTTTAAACAAGGTCTTGAATGCCTAAACATGGTCAAGGGGGTAAACAAGGGCCTAGATCAGAAATGGTTCTAGATTCCTAAACATAGTCAAGGGGGGTAAACAAGGGCCTTAATCCCTAATTGAAATTTTTCAAGCTCAAATTCCACGAACAAACCCTAGACATAGAGACACAAGCCTTGACTAGGGGGTCTTTACCTTGGGAGTTGAGTATGGGTTTCATTAAGATTTTTCACACACTATGGATGGGTCTTGAGGCCTTGACCATAGTCATGGTAGGGAAAAAACATCCTTAGTCCCTTGTCATTGGTTGGGGAGGGAAACAACATCCTCAACGATTGGGCCTTAGGTCCTAGATGTTGCTTCTCAGGCTCAATTTCCATGAATAACACCTATAAATCCACAACAAAACCCCTCTCTATGGGGTGTTTGGCATCAAGGTTGGATATGGATGCCATTAGGATATTTTTAACACTAAGGATGGGTTGCAAGTCCTTGAACATGGTCGACGAAGGAAAACAAGTTCCTTGGGATATTGTTGAATCTATCATGCTCAAGAGCCTTGAATGAGTCCTCCAACAAATACATGAGTCATTTCTAGAGGTTTGTTATAGGCCTTTGAGTGGGATATGGATGTTGTGGGTAGGTTTTGTGTATTGGAAATGGGTCTGTACTATGCCACATTGTTAAGGGGATAAACAAGGGCCTTGATGCTTAATTGAGCCTTCTCAAGATCAAGTGCTATGAACAAACCCTAGACATAGTGATAGGAGACCTCATTAGGTGGTATTTTCCTTGGGATTCAAATATAGATTCCGTTAAGATGTTTAACACACAATGGATGGGTCTTGAGGCCTTAACCATAGTCATGGTGGGGAAACAACATCCTCATGCCCTTGTCATTGGTTGGGCCAGGAAAACAACATCACAAATCCCTAAACATAACTTCTTTAGCTCAAGCACAATGAACATGTCCTAAGATCACCACATGGGATAATGGATGGTTTGAGGGGCCTTGACCATCATCAAAGATTGAAAACTAGTGTCTTAGGATCTTATTGAAGCTTATTGAGATCAAAAGCCTTAAACAAATACTTGAACAAGTGTTGAGGCATAAACAAGGTCAGGGTGGACACAATGTGCTATGGATCTATTGAACCTTCTCGATCTTAAGCACTGTAAAAACCACCTAGAAACCATGACACAAGCCCTCTCTATGGATTCCTTGACATCCAAGTTGAATATAAACATCGTTATCAAGTCTTGGGCACCATCATCAAGTCTTAGGCATCATAGATGGTTGTTGGATCCATGACCATAATCATGGGAAGGAAACAAGATCCTCTAGTTCTAAACCTTGTTTCTTAGGCTCAAGTTCCATGCAAAATTCCTGAAACCTCCAGATTTGATCTTTGATGGTTAACAATTTCCTCCATGGGTGCTATGGTCGCCATCACTAGGTTAGTTGTGCACCAAGAATGTGTCTAGAGGTGTATCCAAAGTCACAAGAGGAGAATAATGGAACTTTTTCTCTAAATGACACTTGTCATTCTCAATCACCATGAAAAACACTTGAGCGCATCCTTGAACAACCACACAAGAGCCTTGTATGATATATCTAGATTGTTAGAGGGATATAGGTGTCATGATTAAACCAAAACCCATGTCTTGAATGAGAATCTGTCTTAGGCCCACACCATGAAGCATTCTTTGGTCCATGGTTGGGTTTCTTTAGAATTTGAGTGGGATATGAAAGCCATGAGTAGGTTTTGTGCACTATAAATGGTCTTCTAGGTCTAAACATGGCCATGAGGGACAAGGGGCTTACTCCTGAAATGAAGGTATTCTATAGCTCTAGAATTGTGATTTGGGGAGGGAAACAATTGAGCCTTAGGCCCTAACTGCTGATTCATGAGTTTTATCACCATAAACAACACCTACAACCATAAAAAAATTCCTCTATAGGGGGTGTTTAACATTAAGGCTGGATATGGATGCCATTAGGAGATTTTTCACACCAAGGATGGGCCACAAGGCCTTAAACATGGTTGACGAAGGAAAACAAGTCCCTTGGGATATTGTCAAATCTTCCTGGGCTCAAGAGTCTTGAACAAGTCCTCATACCAACAAATGAGTCCTTTAAGTGGGATATGGGAAATAGTTGCCATTAATTGGCGTTGGGCAACAATGATGGGTCTAGGGGTGTAGACCATGGTAAAAAAAGTAAAACAAGGGCCTTACATAGGAAAATGAAACTTCTAGGTCTCAATCACTGTCAACAAGGCCTCCAACCTTGACACATGCCATCTCTATGGGGTCTTTGACCCTCAAGTGGTATTCTAGGCACCATTAGGTGGTTTTGCACAAAGAGGACGAGACTAATAGTACTAAACATAGGTGAGGAAAATAGGTTCTAATGTTAAACCTTTCCTTATGAAACATAGGTCCTATAATAGGTCTTGATGCTAAACATGACATAATTTTTTCAAAGTTATGAATATATGTAATCAGATGTGTGAGCATTTTTGATGAGTGCACATTCTTGTAAATTAAAAATATTTGGTAGGACTGCCTCTATTCCTCTACGTGTTGGATGAGTTAGCTTCTTTGGTTTTATCTTCGGAATGACAAACTTGGTGGTTCAGGTGCACAAAAAAACACATCCATTTTCCTAGACCCTTGTTCTTATCTTTGTTTTCAATCACACTTTTAAATATGATCCACAAAATCATTGCTGATGAAATTGAACATATAGAGATTTATATTCAGATTTTAAATGTATGTTTTTTTAAGAAAAATATTGCTTTCTATTTTTTATTCATTTTTATTTGTACCTACATCACAATTCTAAAATACATGTCTTTTATTTATGTCGTAACTTTTTATTGCCTAGCCCATTTGGAAAACAAATTGTATGGCGCACAAGTACAAACATAGACCTACACACTAAACTAAAAATAAAAATGATTGATTATTTTAAGACCACAAACATGGTCTTAACACCAAACTGTGTTATTTAATGGATTCATTGACTTTATTATTTTTAAAATATATAGAATTAACATTAAAAAATATGGAAAAATAGTGGCACACAAGAATTGACTATTATTTACAACAATTTTTTTTAAAGAAATTCCATTGTTTTGATACTAATCCGATGTCTTAATGCAAACATATGCATTATATTTTAGAGAAAAAACAACACACCAATGTTAGAATAACATGACTTTTTTTGAGTTATACATTTTTTCCATAAATAAAAATATATATTCTAGAAAGCTTATTTGATTTCCTGCTATTCATCTTTTTACACCATATTCTAATAAGTTGTGCATGTACCTCTAATAATTCCTCCTAGTCAACATATTGTTGTTCTTCCAAATTTCCATTGCAACTAATGTGTCATGACGAGGCATTAGTTTTCACTAGCTCACATCCACATTGGAAGTTTTCATTACAATTTATTAGCTAGCAACACATCCACACTACAACTCCACATTACAAGTGCTTGGTCAATGTACACCAAAATTACAAGTCCCTAGTACAATTCTTTGGCCCCACATCGTTGGTGATACACTTGCATTACAAGTCCAACATTCCTTTGTCATTATGCACCATGACTCCCCATTACTAATCCTTGACCAACAATACACTTGCATTGCAATTTCCCACTAACATTGCAAGTTCCCACTAACATTGTTGATGGTACACCCACATTGCCCCATTATAAGCCCTTGGAAAATAATTCACCTACATTTCAAGTACCATTATAAGTTCTTGCATTCACTTTAATACTAACATTGTTGACGGTACGTCCACATTGCAAGTCCCCATCACAAGTCCTTTTCTAGTGGTACACTTAGATTGCAAGACTTACCCATTACAAGTCATTGTCCTCACTCTGATACTAACATCATTGACGGTAATACCCATGTTGTATTGTCCAAATTTCCCCTCTAATTCCATGTTGTAAGTCCTTGTCCCCACTTTGATACTAACATCATAGATGGTACACCCGCATTGCAAATCAAATTTTCTCTTCATTTTGCATTGCAAGTCCCCATTACAAGTCCTTGGGAAACAAAACACTCAAAATACAAGTCCCCATTGCAAGTTCTTTCCCTCAATATAATACTAACATCATTTATGGCACACCTGCATTGCAGGTCCATCATCCCCCTCTCATTATACATTTTAAATACCCATTATGAGTCCTTGGACAAAATTACACCTCTGCTACTAGTCCCCATTATAAGTTCTTCGCTAACAATACACTTGCACTGTAGTTTCCCATTGAATTCCTTTCCCTTAATCTGATACTAACATAGTTGATGGAATAATGGCATTGTAAGTCCATGTGTTGATGTGAATGCATCCATCCTCATATTGATTGATTTGTACATTAACACAATTATAGTCAACAATAACGAGCCATTATGATTCCTTGTGTGGCCAAATCATATTCCTTGTCACATTTTCACCTACGAACACAATTGCGACCTAAACTAATCTCCGACATGTCATCAATATCAATAGATGATCCACATGGAACCTCTGATAGATCAACACCCATCTAATTACAATTTCTTAGCCCCATATTCTTTGGCCACATCAATGGAGTCTTACCATTGAGACTCCTAGTGCACCCTCATTCAAGGAGATCAAAGTTGATTGATAGTCCACGTTAGCTTTGGTGATCAACTTATAAAGTTTACACTGATTTCTAGAAATCATGAGATTTTTTTATAGTTCAGATTGACTTTGTAATTTATAATCAATGAAAACCTCATCTTGTAACATGTATAAAGATGTACAATCTCATATTTAAACAATCATGTATGTCAGGTATCCATAGTTTTTCAAATTGTGATATTTGATTGAGATCGAGAGGAACCACAACTATCCTCACAATTTAAATCATAATGATTCCTCACATTCCTTTGATTTTCATCATTCTTTATAGCTCTTTTATTTTTTATTTTTTACTCAAGGAATAGATATATAGTTAAGGCAATCTCTTGTGCACATATTTTCTCATTTATTTGGTTTCTCTCATTGTTAATTGGCATTCCAATATATTGTGTTTTAAATGTGCACCACACTTATTCAATAATAGAGTTAGAACACTATGACCAAGACTCTTCACATGTCAATTAAATTGCTTATGCTCATTCATTGCTATATTTTCTTTTGCTTCACTAAGTTGTCTTTCACAATAGGTTGTTGCACGTCATGATTGTCACACTGTGACCAACTAGGCCACAATGCTCCAGTGCATCATCAAATTGTAGCGTTGACTAGTTTCTCACATATGGAAGGGACGACATGTGAGGGTTTATTATTAGAAACCTTGACAACCAAAAGATATTGACACTAACATAGGTGATGGTACATTGACATTGCAAGTCTTTGGGTTGGTGTGCTAGCATCCTCCCTCACTCTAATACTAAGGTCAACGATAATACATTTGCACTATAAGTCTTTAGGTGGTTGTGATAACAACCTCCCTCACTTTGGTATTCACAAAATCGATTATACACCCACATTATAGTCCCTAAATTGATGTGATACCTCACTCTAATACTAACATGATCGATGGTACATGTTATAAGCAAAACCTGTATGTTGGGACGGATCCCACCTATCCGACGGTGAAGTTGATTACAACCTCTTTGATAGCTTGACACGAGGCAGAGAATACCCACACCTTAGATGGTCCTTGTGTCTGAGGCAGTGAAAAGGGGAAGAAGGAAAGGTGAGGGACTTGTGTAAAATCCCTCTTAGGACCACCCAACTTGGGTATTGTCCTCCCTCAGTTCTCTAGGTGGACAAAATGGCCCATGGGTTGATTTTTATGAACAAGAGGGTGAAAAAGAGCTCGCTTATTTTTGGATTAGAAAACTAATAAAAGTGAACAACAAGTTGTTCTCTCCTTTATGACCTTGGGAAAATGTTCGAAATTGGTTTCCAGGGTAAGCCGGGGTTCAAAACAATTGCTCGGGGAATGACTTGTGCAAAAAAATAAAATAAAACTAAGAGTAAAAAAGTCTTTAGAAAGATACAACCATGTCATTTAAGGTGGCTATAAGTGATGAACAATAAGCTGTTCAATAATTGTAATATGTGAAAACAAGCCCAAAATTCCCATAATTACCTAGAAAGTGGTCCCGGGAGTTTTAAAAGTTGAAAAAAAGGATTTGAAAATGAAATTACAACCCTTCAATAAGCTAAAACAGTTATGAACAAGGATGTAATTGGATGAAAACTAATATTCACCAGGGTGTTGGGTGGACCGACAAAAGGTAAATACTTTAAACATGTATTAATTGTAATTTTTAAGTTGATAAATCACATGTAATGGTTATCACACAGTTTTGAAGGTCCTCTTGATCAAGAAAACAATTATCATCCTGCAACTATTCCTCCTAATATAAAAGGATTGAGCTTGCGTACACCACTTGGTCAGAATGAAGAGTGCCCCATGTAGTTCAAAGAAGGAGGGATTATCCCTTTCTCGTCACTAGCACTTTTAGGTTCTTAAATTTGCTTGCATGGAAGAAGGATACCTGTGCAAAGGAATTAGCTTAGGACCCCCCTAGGGATTTTTAGCTGAGCTTACCCAAGTAGAGTAGTATTCTGACCCAAGCTAAGCTATTCATCATTTTGAGTGTGATATTTACCAATAAGACCAAATCGAAGTGAAAAACTCACTTAATTGATATCGGGTAGACAAATTCCGAGGGGCTCTTGATGAAGATTTCTTGGCTTCGAATCCTAGTGTTCTAGAAATTGAAGTCGTATGAATGGAAAGAACAAGCCATCCATGTGGTGAGATCACATATTTCTTTCACAAGTGTGTCTCTTGGTCAACAAAATTTGAAATCTAGTTAACTTAAATACGATATAAGTATATATATATATATAAATATAGATATCTAGTATAATAAATATTTGTTTTGATTCATGGGGTGGACCCCTGCCTTTTGTTTTCAAGTGTTTTGCTTTTTCTTGGTTATTTTGAATGGCCCCTTTAGGGGAAACAACCTACAAATGATAAATAAATTCAAATAAACAATATGATGAGTACCAATTCCCCCTCCCTACTAAAATTGACGCTAACCACAATAGGTATGATGGTAGGGAAACCCAACCATCACCCAATCATAGGGTTATGCACCTTTTTGCCTTTGTATTAGGTGGCATGGTACTTGAATACATAAAAACACCTACACTACTCAACCTAAAGGAATGTGGTTGAAGCTCATTGCGGGCCACATAGCCACCATGTGCAAGAGAGCTTCAACTAGTTCCTTGGTTTAAGCATTGAAAATTATCTAATACAAATTAAATCAATGACAATATACAAAGAGCATTCTTAGATTTGTATGAACATAAAATTAAATGGAAACCAAGATTTTTTTTACATAAGAAGACTATAATAACAATGAAACATGCAAAATAGTTATGAAATTGAGTAAAGTCAAAACAAGTGTAAAAATGAGTGTGGGGGAAGGATTTTACAAGGTTGTTCGATGTTTTTTTGCTTGCTGCCCCGCTAGCCCCTTTGCCTCAAACATGTCTTTAAGTGGTTCCCGACCGCTTAGGTGAAGCAGAACAGGCAACCGGTTACTTCTTAGTAGGTTAGGAATGAAGTTTTTACTATATTTTAATAACAAAATTGAACTAAAGAAAAGAAAAAAATGGAAATTATAGGTATAAAACAACCAACTAATATGGATGTCCCGGAAGGGTAAACTAACGAAAGTGGTCAATTTTACTATTTAGGATAACAATATCAAAGGAAATAAAACTAAAACTAAAAGAAGATTGAAAAGAGAAGAAATGAAAAACAATAACCAACAAAGAAAAGGGTTTTCAAGGGTTGTCCTAATGGGACCTAGACCTTCTGACTGCTAACTATGGATGATATTCCTAGCTCTTTCCTAAAATCTGCACAAAAATTGCTTTAAACAAGTCAAACAATAGCTGTTAGTAAGTGAAAACCAACAAGTTAAACCCAAGGAAATAACAAGAAATACCTAGCTAACCAATCCCTCTCGGAGATAGCTAACATAAGAAGTATTTACTACTGCCCCTCAACCATTAACTAGAAAACATCCAAGTCCCAACAACTGAAAGGACAATAAACAAGTACAAACACTTAGAACTCTTATAGAAAAAACAATAGAGCTTTGTGCTATATTAAACAAGTCTTCCTTTGTACAAAATCCTTCATCTTATTTATAAGAGAGAAGAGGAGACTAGGGTTAGGCCACAAGACACTTGTCACTTTTGTAAAAGTGACAAGTGGACCAATCCTAAAGTGTTTTGTCTTTTTCAACTTTAATTACAATATTTTATTAAAAAATGTAAATCATTTGAGACATAAATTTTTTACAAAATGTCATTTTGGGAAAATGACAAATTGGTTGCCACCTCATCATTTTCCTTGGGATTTGTTCCATGCCAATGGTATATTGATTGCTGCTGTTTTTTTACAATTTTACATTATGTGGCTTTACAGTGCCCAAGGCTATCCATGGCTTCCATATTCACCGGGGTGAAGGCCCATGACTTAGGGAAAATTTGGGTTACTTTGGAGGGCATGGGATCCTAGGTTTGTTCACTAAATGTAAGGAAATTCCCACTATTGAGGCACTTTTCAGACCTGATTTGATGCCCCCCTTGATTCCTATAAGTGTTCCCAGAGTATTGGTGAAGCATGGCTTCAACCAGGTTTGATTTGGCGAAAGGGAGGCCTGGGCCTAAACCTTGGAAGGATGTTCCCTCATGCCAAAAAGACATGATTCTAAAATATTATGTTTCCATGATGTATTTCTTTCCACCATATTTCCATTGCATTTCATTTGGATCAAATCGAGCTCTGAATGAACGAGATATGGCTATGAAAAGGTCACAGGAAAACACTAGTTAAAGGGCTAATCAGGGGAAAAATGAAATTAAATCTGAATTCTGGGTTGGATACCGGAATTGACAGGATGATACATGTCTACATTCTTGTATTTGAAATGGGTTCCCTTTCGTTTGATTAAATTTTTCCTTGGAGGCCCTCAATCAAGCCTCCTTTCGACACTTGTTTCCAAGCCAATTTGGAATCCCTGATGCTCCTGAATGTTTGAATGAAAATATGGGTTGAGTTTGTGAATGTGTTTGTCATGGATGGATTCTATGTTCCGTTGTGCTCGTATGGACTATTTATGGGCTAAAATCTGCCTCCGTATGAATAATTTATGTAATTAAAAAGTCTAGTAACCCTTAGGGGGGAATATTAATTTTTTAATATATAGTTTCTAAAACTAAAAAAAATAAATTTTATTTAATATTTACACACACACACATAACAAAATTTAAAATAAAAATAAAATATAAACAAATAACAATTTAAAATAAAATTAATTTAAAATTAAAAACTATATACTAAAACAACCTGTAATAAAATGATAACCCCCCCTCCATACGCATAAAACCCATGAGTTAAACCCCGCTGCCGACCATATAATATACCGAAAATATATCCAATGGTGGCTCCACCCCGGTGGCTAGAGAGCCCCCAGACCCAAACATTTGTTTATTCTGGTGGAGGGACAAGGAACGAGGCTGTAAAGAGAAGCACGAGAAACATGCAACAAAGCCTGTCACCTGTGGCCAGGTGGAGGTGGCAGAGGGAGACATGTGCTACGTGTAGGGGTTGGAGGGTTTTGCCACGAGCGGGGCGACGATGGAGCTCTGTGCATGTGGGTGGATGAGGGTGGTCCATTTCATCCTCCTTTTTTCCCCATATTTTTATTTTTTATTTGCTTTCTCTAAAAATGTGCCAAGTCAAAGATTTGACTTAGACTCTAACCTCATTCATTAATCTTGAAAATGATGTCAGATGAGACAGAGCCAGAATTCCACACGGAGCATGCTGTTGGAAAGGTCTTGACTATACCGTCGTGAATATTTCGTCAACAATATGATCCTATGCCACCTACGCCTTCAATTTTGGCTAGGAAAGTTGGCGGTCTAAAACCGTGATTTGCTTGTAGGGCCCACAAAATGCCCAATCTTACAAAAGGTGTCAAACTGTCATTCAATGTCCAATCAATGCAAACGAAGAATCGATGGAAAGACATCACCGAGTACTTGGACGATGTATGAATGAAATTATGTGCGAGGATGTTAATCACTGCTTTGAATGCTCTGAAACTCTACCATGCCAACTGATTAGACCATCCTGCCTTAACCAATTCAAGGATTTTTTATAGCTCTAATTGGGTCATCCGATGTCAGAATGAGGCAAGTGAGGCATCGTTGGAAAGGTCGCAGAGTCTACTACAACATGAAATCCTGTATTTTTTGATTCAGATCCTATCAACAATTTTTTTTTTTTAACCCTAAACCACTGTTACTGACTCGACCTCTAAAAGTAGTCATGAATTTGAGAAGGCTCATTCTCACCAACCAGGTGTTGATTAATTGGGTTGCTTGTCATTGATGTCAACCCTTGAAGAAAGTCCGGTGGTGAATTCCAGTAACACAATGGTTTGGGTAATGGAACCAAGTTTGTTTGATGGATAATGGTATGAGTTTTGATATATTTGTAGGTCAGACTATTCCATATGGATAGTACATGTCATGCCATTTCCGGTGGTATGTGGAATGTCACATAACTCCTCACAGTTAGAGAGTTATGGCCATGTGAAGTTGGAGAAAGGTTTGGGTAATGGACCCAAGTTTGTTTGATGGATAATGGTATGAGTTTTGATATATTTGTAGGTAAGAATATTTAAGATGGATAGTACATGTCATGCCATTTCCATTGGTATGTGGAACGTCACATAACTCCTCACAGTTAGAGAGTTATGGCCATGTGAAGTTGGAGAACCCTCATGAGTCATCTAGAAGCCCCAAAAGGTCAAAGTAGTCAAAGTGGTTTATGAGATTTTAGAAAGTAAATAATAAAGTAAAGTGATGAGTGTACTATAAGTCAAAGTGAATACAAAAGAATTTATTTAAATAATAAATTTAATGGAGAAATTACTAAGTTGGCAAGTGGTTAGAAGTGGGTTAACTGTAAAATAAGGAAAGTGGGTTAAGATGATTAAAAGATAACCCCTTGAGGAAGCTACATGAAATTATAAATAAGAGGCAAGGCTCTCTCATTTTAATCACACTTGAGAATATTGAATATCTACAGGTGATTGAGGTAACCAAAGGATATCTAAGCCGAATTTCAAAGGGAAGGTGAAGTAATGAAGGCCGAAATTCAAGGGAGGATAAATTCTTTTGATGATGCTTTCTAAGGTATGCTATTTACAGGTAATCTCACCATTTTCGCAATACATTTTTTTCTAGAATGATTCAGACCGTGAAATTGGGAGTCCATTGAGGAAACATATTCAAGTAGTCGTGATACAAATTTCATCTTGTGGGTCGTTGTAAAACATGCCGTGGAAAATATGGTTTGTGGCTAGTCCTGAAACTAGTCTAAAACATGTGTTTCAGGTAAAAACGTCATAACTTATTCATAACATATCCAAATTAAGTAAGAAAAATTTTATTGGTTATAGTACAGTCTGTAGTATTATGTGTACAATTTTCAGATCCATACAACAAATATTCCGTGCGGGCAACGCTCTACAAGTTCGTTCTCTAGAATAAGCCAAAATTCAACATGGTATGCCATTTTTTCTATAACTCCTTTTCTGAGAGGTTCCAAGTAGTGAAGTTTGGAGGAATTGCATAAAATACATTGAAGAACATTGTGTACTATTTTTAGATCTTTATTCATTACAGGTACATAGTTATGATTATTTCAAGTTAGGGTTGTTGACTAATCCAAAATTAGTCATGTGAGACTAAAGTAAAGTTTGATGAAAATGATAGTCTCTTGCTGTTAAAGTTAAGGAAGGTTTGCAGGTATGTGATCTTATACAATAGGTATATTACAAAGTTACAAATCAGATTTGGATGATGAAATTGATGAGTGATTTTGGTTGAGGTACATGTTGGGTACATGGTTGAGACAAGTAGTTGATGAGTTGGCACATACATGAGGTGTATAGTTGATGATGTTGGTACATATTGATGAGTCATAGCTGATGAGTAGTTGATACATGATTGGTACACAATTGGTACATGGTTGGAGGCACTTGTTAGTAGTATTGTTGACACATGGTTTATGGATGATGTAGCATACTTGTATTGGTATATTATTAGAAACACATATTGATCTTGGTGATGATTATGAGTTGTTGTGTTATGCTTGGTTGACGCACATATTTGAGAGTTGTCTTGGTGATTGATCTTGGTGAGTAGATCTATTTTGGTTGATAAGATTGATGATACATGTTGTTGCCATAGGTTGTTTGAACAAGTTGTTGTGACATGTTATTTGTACATGTTTGGTGCATGGTTGATGCACTTGTTCATGGTATAGGTTGAGGTACAGGTTGGTGCATGGTTGATGCACTTGTCTATGGTACATGTTGATTACATGTTGTTTGGTATAGGTTGGTGCATGGTTGATGCACTTGTTTATGGTATAGGTTGATTACAGGTTGAGGTACAGGTTGATGCATGGTTGATGCATGGTTCAGGTTATTGGTGCATGTTGTTTGGTGCAGGTTGATTGGTACATGTTTACAACAATATATCTCACAGTGATAGTGTGACAGTGGTTCTATCATTCTATTTCTACGTCAAGGCGGTTGGACGGAGCAAGGACAGGTGGTTATAGCCACCTTTCGGTTGTAGCTGGAGAACATAGGTGGTCGTAGTCTCCTTTTGGTTGTAGCCAAAGAATTGGGGAGTTGGAGCTTCCCTCGAGTTGTAGCCTGAGAAATTAGGGGGTTGGAGCCTCCTTCCAGTTGCAGTTGGAAAACAAAAGAAGTTGGTGCTTCCAATGAATGTAATTCTTAAAGACATATAAGAAAAAAAATTACGTGGTTTTCTCTCGCTTTGGGTTTCCACGTAAAAACATTGGTGTATTGTGTATGTGTATGATTGCTCATTTGTTCATTGTTTATTTACTCTGCAACTATTGGATGATAATGCTACATTGATATAAAACTTTCATATTGTGGTTAAAAAGGATTGAATTGATTCATTACTGATTCACCCCCCCTCTCAGTAATCCAACAATTGGTATCAGAGCAGGTTCCTTCAAGAAACAATTTAACCACTGGAAGGAGATCATGGATTATTCTGAGAATGGAGTACCACTGTTTAATGGTCAGAATGGTTTAAAGTATGAGATGTGTAGCATAAGGATGAAAGTATTTTTACAGGCACATGGGCATTATATTTAGCTATCAGTCGTTACAAGATATGATAGTTCAAAAAGGGAAAATACTACAGCCAAGAAGGAATTGAAGAAGAATAACAAAATAGCAATGGATTTCATATGGGAAGGATTATGTAATCCGGTAAGAGAAAAGGTTGGTAAATGTTCATCAGCCAAAGAAATTTGGGATAAGTTACATGACATATATTCTTCACCCATCACAGAATCAAAAAATTCCAAAGAAGATGCAGGTACAGATCAAGAAAAAATATGTTCACCATGTCAAACAGATTCAGAAGATGAAGAATACATAATCAATAGAGGTATGTTGTTTTTATTTAATTGTGAAAAACATTGACATCTTGAAATAGAATGCCATGAAGGAAATGAGACAGAAAAACAAATTGAAAAAGAAGACAATTATGAGGCAGAATTGATTAGTGCTTTAGATGAACTAAGAGAATAAAACAAGTCACTCAAGAAAGAATTGATGAAACAAAAGGAAAGTGTTCACATTTTTGAAGAAGCTTAACATGTCATTGATAACTTAAGAACTCAACTAGAAGAAGCTAGAAAGATCGAAGAAAATATTGAATGTCAAAAGCAATGTTTGGAAGCCAACATAGAAGCACAGAAGGAAGAAGCGGAAATGAGAGAGAAGATATTGACATATCATCTTAAGGAAAAAAATAACGATCTAAACTAGCTTGAGTCAGAGTTTGGTCAAGAAGATAAAGTACTTGAAGAATAAATAATCACATTAAAAATTCATCTTGAAGAAGCGAAGAGAACAAATGAAGTCATGAAGTCTCAGATATTAAAGAAATAAGAAGATGTTGAGAATCTTGAAGAAGAAGTTGTCACATTGAGAAGTAAAATCGTCAAGGTCAAAAAGAATGTTGAAGAGACAAAAACATCCACATCAGTTATAGAGAATGAAGAGAAGCACTCTAGGTTGCTAGAAAAGAAGAATGGATAAAATAGAAAGAGTTATGCAGAAGTACTCAAAGGAAGGAATCATGGTCAACCATAATCTAAGAAAACTATTGAAGATACATCTTCAAGAAGACCATCTGTGTTCAAGCCACAAAGAAGCTTCAATCGTGATCATGATCAGTCAAGGAATAAATTCAGAAGGACTACACCACAAAGAATATCATTCACTCCCAGGTATGCGAATTTATTTTATGGTCATTGTTTTTATTGTACTAATTTTGGACATAAGGTTGCAGATTGCAGGGATTATAAAATAAATGTTCAAGCAAGAAGTGCCTATGTGGCCGCACGTAACATTGAGTGTTACAAATGTCATGACTATGGACACATAGCCAGTGATTGTAGAAGCACGATCGATACTTCCATGAAAGAGAACAATGATATCAGATATAAGAAAGTATGGATAAGAAAACATGAAGAACAAGTGAACAAATACCAGGTACTAGAGATCGCAAGATTGGCAATAAAACGAGATGAAGAAAATTCTACAGAGAAAAAGAAAGATGTCAAATACAAAAAGGTTTGGAAAATAACTAAAAGAAAGGAAGGATAGATAAATAAGGAACAAGTTCAAGAGATTGTACTTTCAGACATTGTAGTGAAATATGAATCCACAGATAGAAAGAAAGAAGTCAAAACTCAAAGAGATAATGAATCTACCAATGGAGATGATGATGAATACACATCAGAGAAGAAATTGTCTCGAGCCATTCGTCTTAGAGACTCCCAGGCAATATGAATATTAGACAGGGGGAGTCTATGCGATAGATGTGACCGAACAAAGAACCATCATTCGATCAACTTGCAGATTTTGAGAAGACACATTTAGAGCAATCAATTAGCAGAATTATAATTTGATAGATTAATCAAGACTTCATGATAACATAGTGATAAATGGGTTAGCATTATGGACAATTGCGCAAGTAGAGTCTTGGACAGTATGGAAAGAGATGGATTCGTAAGAACACTTAGTAGGTTTGGACATATATATGACAGTGGACAAGAGCATGGATTCATAGATTGGTTCAGAGAGTGGTTCAAAGACAAAGGAACATTATCATAATGGATGATAATTACACAGGAAATGGCTCGAACAATGCTAATGGATTCCAAATTGACAGATAGTTTTTGGACACATGCAGTGCATACAACAATTCACATTCAAAACAGAGTAATGCTCAGAAACAATAGTGAAAAAACTCCCTACAAACTATGGAAATGAAGCGCAGACAACAACCTCTACATCAAGGTAACTCAAGGTAGTATTTTATTAATTGAAATTTATGTTGATGGTATTGTTTTGGAAGTAATAATGATAGGTTAAGCCAGAAATTTGTAAAGGATATGCATAATGAATTTGAAATGTCATTACTTGGAGAACTATCCTTCTTTTTGGGTCTTCAGATATGTCAAAAAAACCAAGGAATTTTTGTTTCTCAAACTAAGTATATTAGAGAAATGCTAAAGAGGTTCGGAATGGAAGATTGCAAACTAGTTACCACTCCTATGCAAACTAGTTGCAAGTTGAGAAAATATGATGATTCAAAGTCTACAGACCAGAGGATATACATGTCAATTATTGGTAGCTTACTATATGTGACAACATCCAGACGAGATGTAATGCAGGCAGTTGGACAGGTGGCATGATTTCAAGCAGCACCAAATGAATCACATGTATTAGCAGTAAATATGATTTTCAAATATATCAAAGGAACAAAAGAGTTTGGATTATGGTATCCAAAAGGAAATGATCTATCACTTATTGCCTACACAAATGCAGATTGGGCAGGTTGCATTGATGATCGATAAAGCACCAATGGAGCAACGTTCTACTTGGGTGAGTGTTTATCATGGATAAGCAAGAAACAATCATCAATATCCTTATTTATAGTCGAGGTAGGGTATATTGCAACAACAAAATGTTGTACACAGGTTCTATGAATGAAACAAACTCTGACAGATATACAGGTTGAGTATGATGATCCCATTCCAATCTATTGTGATAATACAAGCGCCATCAATGTCTCAAAGAACCCGATGATGCACTCTAAGATGAAGCACATTCCAATCAAGTATCACTTTCTACGGGAACATATTACAGAGAAGAACATCACAGTTGAATATGTGGCCACAAAAGAACAAGTGGCAGACATATTTACAAAACCACTTCCACGATAAGCCTTTGAGTATCTACACCAGAGACTCAGAGTAATTTCTACTCCAAAATGAATGTTTTTGAATGCTTATATTATATGTCTTAGATTTACACGAGGAAGCACCATAAAGAGGACAATTCAGGTTGGAATATCAGTTTCAGGAAGATTTCAGTCATGGGGAGTATATCCAAGGACAGTTCAGTTAGGGGGCGCAACCCCAGATGGAAATATACCTTTGCCATTGATGACAAATGGGGACAGATTTATCAGATGCAAAGGTAAATGCAAAGGTAAATGCAAAGGTAAAGGTAAACGGGGAGCATGAGTGGCATGAATTTAGTATTGAATCAAAGTGTTTCCATCAATGCCAAAGGGGGAGATTGTTGATTAATTGGGTTGGTTTTCATTGATTTCAACCCTTGAAGAAAGTTCGGTAGCAAATTCCAGTAGCATAATGGTTTGGGTAATGGACCCAAGTTTGTTTGATGGATAATGGTATGAGTTTTGATATATTTGCAGGTAAGACTATTCCAGATGGATATTACATGTCATGCCATTTCCGGTGGTATGTCACGAACGTCACATAACTCCTCATGGTTAGGGAGTTATTGCCATATGAAGTTGGAGAAAGGTTTGGGCAATGGACCCAAGTTTGTTTGATGGATAATGGTATGAGTTTTGATATATTTTCAGGTAAGAATATTTTATATGGATAGTACATGTCATGCCATTTCCAGTGGTATGTGGAATGTCACATAACTCCTCACGGTTAGAGAGTTATGGCCATGTGAAGTTGGAGAACCCTCATGAGTCATCTAGAAGCCCCAAAAGGTCAAAGTAGTCAAAGTGGTTTAAGAGATTTTATAAGGTAAATAATAAAGTGAAGTGATGGGTGTACTATAAGTCAAAGTGAATAAAAAATAAATGATCTAAATAATCAAGTTAATGGAAAAATTACTAAGTTGACAAGTGGTTAGAAGTGGGTTAACCCTAAAATAAGGAAAGTGGGTTAAGATGATTAAAAGATAACCCCTTGAGGAAGCTACATGAAAGTATAAATAAGAGGCAAGACTCTCTCATTTTAATCACACTTGAGAATATTGAATATCTACAGGTGACTGAGGTAACCAAAGGATATCTAAGCCGAATTTCAGAGGGAAGGTGAAGTAAAGAAGGCTGAAATTCAAGGGAGGATAAATTCTTTTGATGATGCTTTCTAAGGTATGTAATTTACAGGTCATCTCACCATTTTCGCAATACCTTTTTTTCTAGAATGATTCAGACCGTGAAATTGGGATTCCATTGAGGAAACATATCCAAGTAGTTGTGATACAAATTTCAGCTTGTGGGTCGTTGTATTATTGGAGTTACATGCCGTGGAAAATATGGTTTGTGGCTAGTCTCGAAACTAGTCTAAAACATGTATTTCGTGTAAAAACGTCATAACTTATTCATAACAGATCCAAATTCAGTAAGACAAAATTTATTGGTTATAGTACAGTCTATAGTATTATGTGTACAATTTTTAGATCCATACAACAAATATTCCGTGTGGGGAACGCTCTACAAGTTCCCTCTCTAGAATAAGCCAGAATTCAACAAGGTATGCCATTTTTGCTATAACTCCTTTTCTGAGAGGTTCCTAGTAGTGAAGTCTAGAGGAATTGCATAAACACACTGAAGAACATTGTGTACCATTTTTAGATCTTTAATCATTACAAGTACATAGTTACGATTATTTCAAGTTAGGGTTGTTGACTAATCCAAAATTAGTCATGTGAGACTAAAGTAAAGTTTGATGAAAATGCTAGTCTCTTGTTGTTAAAGTTAAGGAAGGTTTGAAGGTATGTGATCTTATACACCAAGTCTATTACAGAGTTACAAATCAGATTTGGATGATGAAATTGATGAGGGCTTTTGGTTGAGGTACATGTTGGGTACATGGTTGAGACAAGTAGTTGATGAGTTGGCACATACATGAGGTGTATAGTTGATGATGTTGGTACATCTTGATGAGTCGTAGTTGATAAATAGTTGATACATGATTGGTACATACTTGGTACATGGTTGGAGGCACTTGTTAGTAGTATTGTTGACACATGGTTTATGGATGATGTAACATACTTGTATTGGTATATTATTAGAAGCACATATTGATCTTGGTGATGATTATG
>ML786200.1:565308-575635 GCA_009831015.1 Picea engelmannii | reverse complement strand
TATTAGAAGCACATATTGATCTTGGTGATGATTATGAGTTGTTGTGTTATGCTTGGTTGATGCACATATTTGAGAGTTGTCTTGGTGATTTATCTTGGTGAGTAGATTTGATTTGGTTGATAAGATTGATGAGATATGTTATTGTGATAAGTTGTTTGGACAGGTTGTTGTGACATGTTATTTGTACATGTTTGGTGCATGGTTGATGCACTTGTTCATGGTATAGGTTGAGGTACAAGTTGGTGCATGGTTGATGAACTTGTTTATGGTACAGGTTGATTACAGGTTGTTTGGTACAGGTTATTGTATGGTTGATGCACTTGTTTATGGTACAGGTTGAGGTATAGGTCGATGCATGGTTGATGCATGGTTCAGGTTATTGGTACAGGTTGTTTGGTGCAGGTTGATTTTTATAGGTTTACAACAATATATCTCACAGTGATAGTGTGGTAGTGGTTCCATAATTCTGCTTCTATATCAGGGCGGTTGGACAGGGCAATGACAGGTGGTTGTAGCCAGAGAACATAGGGGGTCGTAACCTCCTTCTGGTTGTAGCCAGAGAATTGAGAAGTTGGAGCTTCCCTCAGGTTGTAGCCTAAGAAATTAGGGGGTTGGAGTCTCCTTCCAATTGTAGCTGGAAAACAAAGGAAGTTGGTGCTTCCAATGAATGTACTTCTTAAAGACATATAAGAAAAAACATTACGTGGTTTTCTCCCGCTTGGGTTTCCACGTAAAAACATTGGTGTATTGTGTATGTGTATGATTGCTCATTTTTTCGTTGTTTATTTAATCTGCAACTATTGGATGATAATGCTACATTGATATAAAACTTGCATATTATGGTTAAAAAGGATTGAATTGATCGATTATTGATTCACCCCCCCTCTTAGTAATCCAACACCAAGGGTCAAAACCAGGATATGATATACCATTGGAAAGGTATTGCATTGTCCTACATCACCTCTAGGACCTATTTTTCTTTTAAGTCAGATATTAGAACACAACTTATTAGGAAATTACAACTATGGATTTTGGCGATTTAGGAGGCGTGAAATTTGTGCCCTTTGGAGACTAGTCATACGAACTCAGAATCAAGCTCGCTGGAAATCTTTTCCTAATCCTTACAGGGTGAAACCATTATATCTCCCATATGATGAATATATTTCATTTTATTTCTTTTGAAATACCATGTTCATACGAGACCCGCCCAATGACAAGCGAAAGGGGACAACATTGAAATTTTTGCAAACTGAGAAGCCTTGAAATACAATTCTGGTATGGGAGGGTTTCATAACTCAAAAATAATCCCTGGAAGGCCTCCCCTAGGGGAAAAATATCATGGTTCCGATACAAGACAAACAAAGTCATAATGAACCCACTTGGGTGCCTTCAAGATGTTGATGGACATAAGGATATTGAGGATTGTTATGGAGATTTACAGTACATGAGAGTAGGCTAGGGGAAACTGTGAAATCCATTTGGCCCTACTATCCCTCGAATTGATAAGGGAGGCATTCACCAAAATGAATCTAACACCATGTAACTGACTTTACCTGAGACTAAGTGACTTGATATTGATGCCTGATACTCTTCTAGTGTATGATAAGTCACTATGTGCTCAGATGAAATCTCTGAATAAAACCCATTAATACTCTTTAATGGGAAATGACCATAGTACCTATGACTCCTACCACTGTCTTTGAATGGAACTGGATCATAATGGGATGCTAAAAGCAACCCTCATGTTATCTTAGGAAGATATGAAAAATGAGAAACATCATGTTCAACCCAAAGCATATTTTTGGATCAACAATGCACCCATAATGCAAGTGTATGGGTGGATGTGAGAGCATCCATCCTCACTACAGTACTAACATTACTAGTGGTACACATGCAATACATATCCCTACTACAAGTCCTTTGGTTGATATGATAATGCCTTCTCACAATTTGTTACTAACATCATCAATGATACCCCTGCATTGCTTGTATCCATTGTAGGTACCTGAATTCATATGGTAACATACTTTCTCATTATGTTGCTAACATTGTCAATAATATACTTGTATTACAAGTCCTTATGTTGATAAGATAGGTCTTCCCACTACAACTCTAGTACTAACATTTCCATCAATCAAATAATGACGTCAACATCACTCTAGTACTAACATTTCCATCGCTCTCTTATTAACATTGTTGGAGATAAGCCCACACTACAAGTCCATAATTTGGTGTGATAACATCCTTCCATTGCAACTACAATACTAACATCGCCATCACTTTGAACTAACATTGCCGATGATATACACACAATACAAGTTTTCCATTATGTACTAACATGCATAGTGGTATAGCTACAATGCATGTCCCTAGGTTGATGTGATATCATGCCCCATCAATTCATGTGGGATTATTCACAAAGCTTATAAGAGTGATGGTGGAATCTATCGCATCAACTCGAGGTTATGCACCCAAATCCAACTTTTAAAAGGAAGCAAATATTTTGTTGCAACGTTATCCATGTGGGATTATTCACAAAGCTCATTGGAGTGAGGCATGGCACTATCATACCTAATTGGGGGGTTTCAACCCAAAGCTAACTTCCAAATAGTGTGGGTATTATCCATGTGGAATTATTCACAAAGCTTACTAGAGTGAGGGATGACATTATCACATCAACCTATGGCTTACACCCTAAAACCAATTTCTAAATGGTGTTGGTATTATCCATGCAATATTATTCACAAATACCATTGGAATGAGGGATGGAATTATAAACATCACGCTAGGGACTTGAACTCAAAATATGCTATCACATCAACATAGGGACTTGTAGTACATTTTTACTATCAAAGATGTTACTATTGAAGTGAGTGAGGATTCAATTACATCAACCTTGGGACTTGCATTGCAGGAATATCAATAATGATGTGAGCACCTGATTAAGGGATGATGCTATCCATCAATATGGGGACTTGTAGTGTGGGTGTACCTTTGGAGATTTTACCAAATCATGAATTGATTCTATACATGAACCCTAATTTGGAAAGTATTGGATGAGGGTATACATATCTCTAAAAGGTTGTCTTGGTCAAAGGTAATGACCTTATAATATGGAGAGTGCATACTTCCATTTGCCATACAATGAGTAGATCTAGTGGGTGATCGAACACTAGAAGTGGAAGTGGTGCTCCCTTGCCTCGGTGATTCTAATGTGGCAGTGAGGTAGATAGGTTGGGAGGATTGACTACTTAGTGGGTGCACAACCAAAGAGATTGAATCCAATGAAGCCTCAACAACACAAGAAATGGGTTGGGTTACAATGGCATTATTGGCTCTTGCAGGTTTGTTTGATTAAGCGATTGGGCCCACAATTGTTGGAGTCCTACACGATCAGGGCATAAGTGAATGTAATAATCCCATCCACAAAGAGCACAAGGATGTCTATGTTTATTCCCTTATCATGGTGATGTTTGACCTTGGTTGGAATTTCCATTGCTCCTAGAATTACTAACATTTCCCTTGGCCTTATATCTTATTCTTACACTTTTTTGACTTCCTCTTCTTCATCTTAGATAGTTCATATATACAAGGTTGACATTGTTCGAAGACTAGATTCTAGCCGAGTTGGGAAGGATGAGATAGGATTGTTAACAGTTGGGGAACACAAGAGATGAGAATTGGTTTGATATAAATTAGAAATCACACAAACCAAAAGACCTATGGTCAAGTTCGAGAGGTTCAATTTAGCCATGATAAGAGTGCCAACACTCCCTGATGGTTAAATATTAGTATTCATAGAAACACTAGCCTTGCTACACTAGTTGCCACAAAGGTGTCTTATCAAAGAGGAAATCTCACCAAATGGTGGAGATCAAGCTCAAGAGGAAAAATAATTTTCTATGAGAAATTGAAACCAATATGTCATAAGTTAATTTAAAGCAATGTTCCGTGAATTAATTAATCATTCAATCTCATGGTTCCTTAGTGTTTCAAGGTTAATTTTATGTTAAAAATATCATCAGCCCCAACTTCACACAATCAATTATTAAGAAGACATGATAATAACCCAAACACAATACAATATAATCTAAATTTTCTAGACCAAAAAAGAGAGGAGGGTAAGTGACTTTTATTAAGGTTAATTTTAAGTGATATCACTTAATGATATGGTTGGTCTTATGTTCTCTATGCTCTCTTCTGCAATTGACACCAAACAAAGGTTACAAACCAAACAATATCAATATTTGTTACTTAATTAAGTGTGCAATGTATGCTTTGAAATGTGCCATGTAAAACACAAATGCACAAAGTATATGTTAAAAATGAAATGTTCTTCAAAATAATCAATAATTTCTTCACTTTTTTCTTAATCTTTAATCTACAATTTCGGAAACAAATTTACAATAAACAACATAGGCATATATACTTTAGAAACATAAAATATCCTTGAATTTGTTTTACCTTTCATCCTACATAAACAACGAGCATTTAATCATGAGACATCAGTGTGTCATGCTTGTGTTTACTCCGGAAATAAGCATTGTTGTGCCAACAAGGCTTATAGAGTGGTGGATCCCAAGAGAAAAGCTCAAAATATAAAAACAAAAAACTAGGAACATTGTTACAAACATTCAACTACCATGGTTCTCGAATGGATAGATGCAAAACATAAAAAATCAGAGAGCAAATTTCACAACAAAGCTCTAAAGCCAATCTAAGGAAGAGAAAAAGAAGAAGGAACGAAGCTCGTTCCAAGTTAGGTCACCATTTTGTCAATGAAAGTTTTTGTACACTTATTCCCACCAACACATTTACTAAATTATTAACAAACAACAAGAAACAACGAGTTTTATTCTATTAATAAGCACAAGATCTAAACTATGGTTTGAAGAGAGGGAGGAAAACCTGTAAAGTGTTTCAATTCAAGAGTCTCCTAAGTGATTGTTTGAGCTAGAAGAGCAAGAAGAGGAGAACAACTAGTCTAAGCAATATACACACAGGACAAGCAAATCCCTTCTTTATTCTATGATACAAATCCTTAGATCTACTTCAAGTAAATACCATATAAACCTTTTCATCTTTTTGATTGATTCAATGAGTGAGAGCAAAACATTCAAGTAACAACATCAAATCCACTACAACCAATAATTTTAAGTGATGAGATGACTCAAAATTCCTTCTGGTATCCTTCTTCTTAAGGCACTTTTAAATCCAATGGTTTGAAATGTCATTAATAATTCTCCTCTTCCTAATCTTCCACAAACAAATTGGGAAAATAGAAGCAAAGGTGCAAATTAAACAAACTTTTAAATGATAAAAATAAATAAATGGTTCAAAATCATACCATCATAAGATTGGTATGCACATAAATTTAGAAAATTGTAGATTTCAGTGGTTGAGATCACATATTTCATTGTAGAATTTAGTGGTTGAGATCACATATTACAGGTGCCATAGGGTTTTGGAGGGCGCTAAATCAATTTATGCATTCAAAACACTATTTAAACAATGTTAAATTGTGATTTGACCAACAATAATGTTTCTTGATTACAGAGAGAGTAAAAAATTAGAACTTTTAAACTATGCCCAAAGAAAATGCAAAACCTAAAATCATAATTAAATACACAATATAATATAAATGATGCATTTGTCAACCTTTTTGTTGCTAAATATGCCAAGTGCATTCATTAGGATCATGGAGAAAATAAATGTTAGGTTAACTATATTCCATAAGTTCAAATCATGAATGGTAAAAACTCGGGGAAGGGATTTGTGGGAGGGGCTCTGCGGCCAGGGTTTCGCTAGCCGCATCCCAGAAATATCCAGGGAGAAGCTTCAAGGGAGCGGGGCTACAAGGCGGTCGACGACATGTGCGTCTTAAAGGGAGTGCGGGGCTGCAACTTCAAGGGAGCAGAGATGCAAGGCACTCAACGACATGAGCGTCTTCAAGGGTGCGCAAACCTAAAACACAGAGCAAGAACTCGGGGGGCTCTACGACTAGGGTTTCACTAGATGTATCCCAGAAAACTCCAGGGAGAAGGGTGAGCGAGAAATTGGGCGTGAGAAACTTCAAGGAAGAGGGACTGCAAAGTGGTCGGTGACGTGTGTGGTCGATGACGTGTGCGTCTTCAAGGGAGCACAGGGATACAAGGTGGACGACGACTCCAGAGGGATCTGTGGCTTGGGCGTGTGCTTCTACATGGCGAGCGGGGCTGCAAGTTGCACATATTTTTGTGCGCACCTTTCCAGATGCACCCTACTGACCATGTTGTGGCGGGGGAGGTTTCATTTCTGCATATTTGCTTCCATTTGTTGTGGGTGATGGTTTTTTTCCCTATTGGACGGGTTTGCGGTTTCTTTCAGCCTATTTTGTCCTCTCTCCTTGACAAGAAGAGGTTTGGGCCAGATATTTGAGGTCCTAATTGGGGGCGTGTAGTGTTTTGGTAAACACTTTGAGGTCCTTCGGGGGCGTGCGGTGTTTGGTTAACACTTTGAGGTCCTTTGGGGGAAAGCAACTACTATTTTTTTTTCGAATCTCTTCTTGCAACGCACATGATGGTTTTCATCTCCGATGACTCTCTGGTTCTGTTGGGTTAGTGGTAGAATATGTTTTTAGTGCATGGTCTATGGAATAGAACTGCGTTGAACAAGATTTGTATACTTTGTCAAGAGAACAAATTATATATCAATATAATGAGTAATTTTCTGTTGGAATTGTTTTTTCAAATCATGAATGGAAATCACTTCCCTCGTATTATAAGTAAACATTAAATATATTTTATTTTGAGTGTTTAAAATCATGCTTGGCTTGGATCTCTGTCCTGTATCTCCCGAGACCATAATTTCAAAGACACATCAACATTACACACCAACAAATGTTGATGCAACTATATATAGTTGGTTTCTACCTTAAAGACCAGCTATGTTGCTTATCTTTCTCGAAATAAATATTTCGAAATATGCTTAGAAAAAGTATGAGAAACTAGTAAAGGATATGGGAACTCGTTCATGTAGAAATTTTAAGTGATATCACTGAATGATGTTGTTGGTCTTATGTTCTCCATGCTCTCTTGTGCAATCCATACCAAACAAAGGTCATAAACCAAATAAAATCAAAATTTTTTGCTTAATGAAATGTGCAATGTATGCTCTTGAAATGTGCCATGTAAAAAAAAGAAATGCGCAAAATATATACTAAAATTGAAACCTTCTCTGAAATAATCAATAATTTCTTCACTTTTCTCTTCATCTCTAATCTACAAATTCAGAAACAAAAACCAGCAAAACAACACAGGTAGATATACTTTAGAAACATAAAATTTCCTCAAATTTCTTTTACCTTTCATCCCACATAGAGCACTATGCGGTTAATCATGGAACATTGGTGTGTCATGCATGTGTTTACTTTGTAAATGAGCAACGACGTGCCAACAAGGCTTAGAGAGTGGTGCATGTCAAGAGAAAACCCAAAAAAATAAAAAACAAAAAACTAGGAACATTGTTACAACATTCAACTACCATGGATCTCGAATGGATAGATGCAAAACACGGAAAACCATAGAGAAAATTTCACAACAAATCCCTAAAGCCAATCCAAGGAAGAGAACAAAGGAAAAAATCTCCTTCCAAGTGGAGTCACCATTTTGTCACTGATGTTTTTTTGTATAATATGTACTACTCGATGCCCACCAACACATTTACTAAATTGTTAACAAATAACAAGAAATAAGGAGTTTTACTCTATTAATAAATACAAGATCTAAACTATGGTTTGGAGAGAAAGAAGGATAAAAATTGTAAAGTGATCCCATTGAAGATTCTTCCAAGTGATTGTTCCAACAAGAAGAAGGTAACAACTAGCTCTAAGCAATATACACACAAGACAAGCGAATCCATTCTTTATTCCACAATACACAACTCTAGATCTAGTTCAAGTAAATAATATATAAACCTTCTAATCTTTTTGATTGATTAAATGAGTGAGAGCAAAACATTCAAGTAACAACATCAAATCCACTACAAGCAAGTAGGTGGGAAATAAAAGAGATTCCATTAACGAGAATAAAATATTACGTATATAATACTTTTGAGTGATGAGATGACTCCAAATTCTTTCTCTTTAGTTCCTCTTAAGGCACTCTTAAGTCCAATGGTTTTCAATGACATTAACAATCCTCCTCTCCTTAATCTTCCACAAATAAATTGGGCAAGTAGAAGTAAAAGTGCAAATTAGACAACCTTTTGAATGTTAAGAAGAAAGCGCTGGTCCAAAGTGATACCATCAGAAGTTTGGTATGCACATGCCCAAAGATGCCAATCTCATGTGAATGAGGTCTTTTTATAGGCTTCTTGATCCTTCTAAGGTTTTAATATGAAGAAAAGGTTCATACATAAAAGATTCTTGAAATACAAAAGATTCATGAAATATCTGTACTTTGGGCAAACTAAATGTGATCAAAATTGACTAAAAAAAACCTCTATGCACGAAGTGATCAAGTTTGAGTCCATCAAAGGGGGCCACATTGGTTTTAGACTATTATGAGCATGGATGTGCACTTGTCAAAGGAATAAGAACATGGGTTAAATTAATCAAGTAAAACACATAATTTAACAAAGTTTTTAGACATTCCTTCAAGTCCATACTTAATAGACTATGCAACGATGCATTTTAGGGCTAAAACCACTTAGTATATGCAATATAAAGTGTTGCAATAATAAGGTAACTTAGACCTAATAGATTTTGAAATCAAAGGCAAAGTACCAATTATACATTATAAGATGCATATTGGGAAATAAACCTTTTAAAAATTCCTATTAGATATAAGATGCAACAAACAAAACACAATAGGGGAGTGGAAAGTCCTTCAACCTACACAAAATCATTAGAGATTTGATATTTCAACATAGATGGCACCTCTATGTTGAAAAGAGTTTGGAAAAGTTGAAAAGAGGTTTTTGAAAATTTGCAAAGGGATCGAATAGATTTTAGAAGGCCCCTTACTATTGCTAATAATATTTAATGATTTGCAACACAAAATTTAGTGATTTGTGACAAGAGAAGGTTAGTTAAGCATGCTAAAGTCACCTTTCTGAATATTTGTCAAACTTTTTTTAAATAATAAAATATTAAACATTGAAATAGTTTTTGAGAATAGGAGGGATTGAAGATAGAGTTATGGGATGCATATCTTAACATACAAGACATAATATTTAGGTAAGAAGACAATCCCAAAACTTTTTATGGAATCTAAATTTAATAAAAAATGAAATTTTATAATGACTTAGATAAATGTTATAAAAGAGTGATAGTTATTTGTGATGTTATGTTTTTTTTTAAAGTTATATGAAACATTTTATATTAACAAGAAAATAAGATTTACATTGTCTGAGTTGTTGGTTTTCCAAATTATCTTGAGAAGCATATAAAACTTCAAACTACATAACATAAAATGTTGAAATTTAAAGGCATAACATAAAATGTTGGAATTTAAAGGTTAGATAGCAGGAGTTGTAATATCTAGAATGAGGAGGGGTCATGGCCTCATTGCCTTTGAGACCAGTAAACAAAAAAAATAACATGCCTAACATGAAGAAAGATAAACATGCATAATATCTTTAGCAATTGGAACCTGGGCCCGGTTGGGTGATGTGTAGACCAGTGAAGTCCATGTCTGCGAGCTTCTCGATGAGCAGATTGATTTTGTGGTCTACCAGTTTGATCTGCAGTTGGACATCATCGAGCTAAATGAGAATCTCATTATATGCTTGGTTTTGTTCAACCAACACTTTTCATATATATATATATATATATATATATATATATATATATATATATATATATATATATATATATATTTCAGAATTCTATTATCAATCTATCTTTCTTCGAAATTCTTGAGGTAAAGACAAATCTGTCGATGATGTTCACTCTACACTTCTTGTAATAGTGAAAGAGATTTGTAAATTTGACCAAAAAAAAGGTAACTAAAATTGATAACAGGGGCAGGACCATCAGTTTGAGGGCTTTTCTGGAGGGTTATCATCATTCTATATTTGTTTGCAGATTGGGACATCGTGGAGCCATAGGAGACATCCCGTGATTCAGTAAAAATCAGATCTAGGGAGATCTGCTTGAGATCTGAGCCCGAAACTTCTCCCACGTGATTCTCATAGCCCGATCTATATTCTTGGAGAGTTTCAGAGCATTTGGAGGCCTCCTTCATCAGGGCCGAACCAACTAGGGTTTCAATCATCCAGTGGGGCACACCATTCAGTGAAGAATTCAGATCTACGGGGTTTGAGAGTGGATTTGGGAATTTGAACA
>ML786200.1:525611-551067 GCA_009831015.1 Picea engelmannii | reverse complement strand
AAAAAAACAGGAAATGCAACATTCCAAAGGGCTGATCCTTGTGGTTATTGCTCTTGTTCTTCTCATTTTTGGGTAATCTCAGCTTTACATATTGTACATGTGTTTCCAGGAGTCATTCAAGTCCAGTTCTTCCACCATCCCAACCTCAAGCATTGTGACTCCCATTGGGTACTAATGTTTGAATAATTTCCTATTAAGTCTCCTTAATCTGAAATATGAATCTAATCTCTTTAGATAACCAAAGTGTTTTAGTGATTTTCAACACAGTGGCAAAAATTTGCAGAACCTATTGAAAAGGGAACACCTTTTATGTTTTAACATAATCATCATTAACCAAAAAACATGATGAAGAAAAACTGCTATAAAAAGTTCTCCTTCTCATAAACCCTTCATGAACCTTATTGCAAATTGAAAACAATTACATTTTAAGTTTTCTGAAACTAAATTGCATATGAAATCAAACACCTAAACCACCTAAATCATCAAGATAAGTATTTCCTGCTATGAAATCAAATAAAATGCAAAACCTAAAATCATAATTAAATGCACATTATAAATGATGCATTTGCCAACCCTTTTGTTGCTAAATAGGCTCATTTATTAGGATTGTGGACAAAATAAACGTGTACCAGTCAAGCTAAATGTTAGGTCCACTGTGATCCATAAGTTCAAATCATGAATTGCAATCACTTCCCTCATATTATAAGTAAATGATTTTTTATGCAGAATATATAAAGCATACCAGCTACTTTAATAGGTTGATGCGGTATGATGGAATTCAAGAGGACCATGGTTAAGAACAATTCTTTACCAATTCTTGATTATCTTTGAAAATTTCGATTCGGTCCAACAGATGGAACAATTTTGAAACTATGAATTCAATGTAAGGTTTAACATCGTCAAATATATTTTCTTTTAAGTGTTTGAAATCATGCTCGGCTTGGATCTCTGTCCTGTATCACCTTGAGACCATAATTTTAAAGACACACCAGCAAATGCTGATGCAGCTATATATATAGCTGGTTTCTACCTTAAAGACCAGCTATGTTGCTTATCCTTCTCTCGAATGAAATATTTCGAAATATGCTGAATGAATTAGCAAGCTTAGAAAAAGTATGAGAAACTGATAAGGGTATGAGAGACTCATTCATGTAGAATAAGAGAAATGCACAAAGGAGGAGACAGATATGAAGGAAACATTGTTGTCTATTATCCTCCAAGAGGCCTGTTACAAAGACAAATCAGTAATGTTCATTTGGGACTCGGTTAATCCTATTTATACAAAAGCTCGGCTATGTCGCTCTGTCCTATAATACTAAAATAACAACAACATCTTCAATTGTTTGATCGAAGCCGTCTTCAAGCTGCCCTGTGACATTAAAGAAATAATAATCTTAAAGTTGCCCTCTGATATTAAAGAAATAATAAAGTTGACGACCTTTAACGATTAGTGGTCATTACAGAGATTTGGTTTTTCAATTTGTGTCATGTTAAAGCAACCGTATAAATAAAATACAATTGTCAAGCTTAAATGCAGAGACTGCATCAAGTAGAAGCAAGAATGGCTACTTCCTGCCACATGGAAGGAACTACGCTGAAATGACATCGCAGGCAAGGACTGTGTTGAGATCTGTTGCATCGGGGAGAGACAATGTGGCTTCTCGTCTTATAAATAATCAAGAATTAAAGTAAAAAAGGAGATTCTCCAGACAGCATGAATGAAGCTTTCACAAACCATAGATATGCAATCCCCAGAATATGAAGAAAAAATTGTCTGTAGCACTATCTGGCCTCAAATGTGCTGGTAAGGATGGCTTTATTTGCATTCATTTTTTCCGACCAATTCTGGGATATCAGAAAATTTTTA
Source organism: Picea engelmannii (assembly GCA_009831015.1). Classification (NCBI taxonomy): domain Eukaryota; kingdom Viridiplantae; phylum Streptophyta; class Pinopsida; order Pinales; family Pinaceae; genus Picea; species Picea engelmannii. The sequence goes on along the minus strand of ML786200.1, from coordinate 549,200 downwards.
GATAGCTCTCCAGCTACATGCCTCAGATCAGGTCTACTGCTAGGATTTTCATCCAAACACATCGCTGCAAGTCGTGAAACTTTCTCAGCACCATCAACAGGGTAAGAATCCTTTAGCCGAGGATCGATCCACGATCTCAGTCTGCCTAAACAGTCAGGCCCAGAAACAATCGAAGACAAAGCCTCCATGAGCGACACCCTCGTGTACTCATTCTTCGCTGCATCATAATGAAATTTTACAGGATCCCGCCCAGATAAAAGCTCCAGCAACACCACCCCAAAAGCAAACACATCGGACTTCTGAGAAATCACACCATTTGCAGCATATTCTGGAGCCATGTAACCCTGTGTACCAACAATTCTCTTACTGGACGAACGCCTGTAATCCCCACTAGTGTCCCCAGAACCCTCCTCGGTAATCTCGGTATTCGAAGATGCCCCAACAGCGGATTCACCACTTAACTCATAGGTACCAAAATGGGTAATCATTGCCCTGAAATCAGGCTCCATAACGATTACACTGCTGGATTTCATGTACTTGTGAACATAACACAAACCTGTATAATGATGAAGATATTCAAGCCCTTGAGCCACATCAAGAGCAATCTGCATCCTGGAGAGCCATGAAGATAACACAGTATATCCAGGCATTTTGCTACCCCTCAGGCATTCCCTCAGGCTTGCACCCTCCACATATTCATACACTAAATAGAGATGTTCCCCCTCGCCACACCCACCCAGAAGATTAATAATACTCCTATGGTGAAGATTGCAGATTTCTCTCAATTTTGCCCTAAAATCAATCAAATCCGTTCGGCTCCTTTCTGTAACGACTACGGACTTACCTCTCAGGGTGCACTTCCAGACAGATGAATTCTCGAGCTTTCCAGAGCGGAAATTCTTGGTTGCCCTCTTGATTTCATGGAATGAATAGACGTTGGGATTGTCTGGAAGCAATTCTCTCAGGCCTGCCAGAGATCGGGCACTACTCGTAGAGGTTCCGGATTCTTTTGAGAATTGGGTGGAGCTTCTGGGGTCCGTGCTCCCTCTCATAAGCACCTCGTCTGAATGATGGGGTTTTCTTGCAGATTTTAAGGGAATCGGCTGTGCCACCATTTTGGGTTTGCTTCGGCACATGATGCATAATAAACGCCCTACTCAAACTAGCTGCCCACAGAAACAGAAACAACTGCCCAACTTCTTCGCCATTGGCCACGGTGACGAAGAGACAATTGATCATTGTCTTAGAGCATTCTGTCGGTGGTTGCTTTGCAGCAATGGCTTGGTCGGGCTGTGGACAAACGGGAACACAGTTAGCATTGGTTTGTATCAATGGATTTTTAAAGATAAATTTGATAAGAATGAAGTAAAACTTTTAAGTTATAACAAGATTTCTATTATAACGAAAGAAGGGTAATATACTTAAAGATAAATTTGATAAGGATGAAGTGTTTTGTCTAGTTCTGGAAAAAAATTTAATATTCAAAATCAATAACAAATTGTTTGTATTTTCTAATTAAACTACTCTGAAGTTCAATTCACAACCTTTGAAAATCTTCAAAACAACAAGGTCTCCAAAGTTCCAATCCCAGGGCTTCAGAGATTTCAAGCTTTGCAAAGTTGCAAGTTTGATTTGATCCTTTGTTCAACAACTGCCAGCTACATAAATCACTCAAGTTGTAATCACTTTTTTCTTCTCCATACAGCGTATTATCTATCTATCTCAGCGTCTTGCGATGAGCCTGCCGCATCTTTGCCATTGGACTTATAAAGGGTTTAGGTACAGTTATGCGCTGGAAACCATTATTTAAGCCGTGCGATGAACGGAATCTGGAAAATCTCAGCCGTTGCTGCCATGGACGCGTTGTCAGACCATGCAGTATTCTCGTGAAAAGAATAGAATTAGAATTTGTTTCGACGACTTTTAATTTAGGACCAGGTTCACTTACAATTCCAATCTCTGATTAAACACTATCTGATCGTGTCATATGTGTACTTAATTGATAATGAAAGAATAACTTTTTAAGTAAACAATGTATATACCCATCAGCAGTTAGCATTCTAATAAGATTGCTGCAGAGTTTTGACATGTATATGATGCTGATTGTTTGACATCATTTTCACATCAATGCATATTGCTTACCTCAAGATTTTAAGGTTTGAATTTGGCTTTTTAATATTTGGAAAATAGAGAAGAAACAATTTTACAGTTGTAAAGTAGGAGGACCATAACGAGGCTAGGAGAGGTGATTTATTGACGCAAATGGCATTCTTAGCATGGCATGGGAAGAAATTTCAAACCATGGCAACATTTAACAAAGCAAGTCAAGTCTCTATCTTGAATTCAACGTGGTACATGAAACCCATGTTATAGTCACACTCTTTGTCTCATGGAACATTCTTGGAAGACGTTGGACCATGACTTGTGGCTATGAGGGTGTATGTTGAAGTTATATGTAGTGGTAGTTGAAACAAAGCACAAAAAAGTATAACAATAATTAGTATATCTTTAAAGCATATGAAAACAAATATCAAAGTGAATTGGGTTGGTTATGTTGTTTAAAGATTATGGGATTTTGTTTTTGGATAGAAAATGAATACTTCACAAGGTCTATCTTCATCCCACATCTTGTGAAATATTTTCAACAATCCTCTAACGACTGCATACCCACCTGCAATAATCACAAATATGGGACCGCGACTTTTCCATAGGAATGGAAGAGGAAGAAAAGACAGTGATAAACAACAAAGGTGAAAGAATAACCACCCTTTAAAAACTCCTTCGATGTAATTAACCATGTAAGAGATGACGAAATATAGCATAATGCTTACCCTTGTGTTGTGAGCAAGCACCTTTGTTGCACAATAATGAAAAAACAGAGAAACAAGACATGCATGTTGGATCTTTAAGAACCAACCCCTAGTTGCCATCAAAACTAAGAGAAATATCAATGATGAAAATGAGAAGAACATAGAAATAGACAAGAGCTAAAACCACAAAAACAAATTCCAAATATAAATACATTTTAACATGGGTGAGTTGGAAGAAGATGTAAGAGAAAATTAAAATATCCATGAAAAATTGATGCATAACATTTAAACCTCTTATTTCCAAAAGCAAAGAAGCAAAGCAAAATATTAACTTTATGGTAAGTACACCCTGGTGTATGGGGTATGTATGGGGCATTATCATTTAAGTATCCACTTTACAAAATTGGGGTGTAAGTATTTAACTCATGAGTTTTGAATTTTCAAGTGCATGGTTACCACATTTACATGTGTCAAAATCTGGTTCTTATAAACAAAATTTAAATACAATTCTCAATTATCTTTTAACATACCTATTCAAACAAACTAGATACAAGTAATGATATTCTATTTCAATTAGTAGTCTCCTTTAGATATAATGTAGCATGTGCAAATCCTTGGCAACAAATTCTAAGGTACCTATTTAAGTTACATATATTCTGTCTTTACAATATCATTTATCTTTGTTAGTGAAACAAAAGCTAACTATCAAGCACCCATATGAGTAAACTTTGGCATTTTACCTATTTAAGTTATATATATTCTGTCTTTACAATATCATTTATCTTTATTAGTGAAACACAAGTTAACTATCAAGCACTCATATGAGTAAACTTTGGCATTTTCAGGCATTCTTTTTTAGAGAAAAATATATTTCCATTGCAATGGTATTTTGCACAATTAAGGTTGGTAGCCAAAGAAAAATTGTGATTCATGTAGCACAACAAATGAAAGGAAGTCAAATATAATGACCCATTTATTATTTTTCCATTATGTGATTAAACCCACATTATAGATCGAACTCATTATATGCAAGTGCTTCTTTAGCAACAACCTCATCATCATCATCATCATCCAATATGATATAAGGATTGTGTGTCTCAGGCCTGAAGTTGTAGCCTGTGAAAATGTAGAAGACCAATGTACCCAACTCTGTCGTCAAATCATAGCTCCATGAATATTGGTAGGATATATTTTTTTTGAGGACAAACACAACTATCCGAGTAAAATATAGGTAACTAACCACTATAATGTAATATTGACGAAATAGAGTGAGCTTCACTAAGCTTCTATCCATCTTGCCATCAGCAAGGGAAACTTCTCAAAGATGCTTGATGGACCAAATTATAGGGAAAATCACAACGCAACATTATATTACATCCAAAAGGAGCAACAATTGAATCCAAGTAACCCAATCCTTTCTTGTTGGGGTCGTCTCATACATCACAATTGTTGCCATGTTAGAAAATCTGTGAAGAGGAATCACTATCATGAGAACTTTATTTTATTTTTCTTGTAAAAAAGGTTTAAGAATGGACCATCCCTTGCAAATGAGAATGATTACAGTAAAAAGCATCACTCCTTTCAAGAAACTAAATCCCTAAAATGAAATATCCCACCCATGGGCAGTTCCAATTCTCTTCGTATATGATTTTTCCTTTGCGTCACAAATAAATCAAGTGCCTTCATGAGAACCAATATACCCATGAGAATATGGACCATGTGAACAATCCCCTTCTTCTTCTAGCACACATACGACCACCCTCAAAAGAGCACCAGATACAATAAGAACAAACAAAAAACGAGTCAAGGCAGCTGGCCTACTAATAAATAATTTGTTTTCCCATTGCTTAGTAAATTATACATGGCCATTCTCACATTCAACCAAACTTGAATGAAAGGGAAACAATTGGAATTTTTAAGGTTATATTCATCTGTACCTGGTGTGACGAAGGACTTGTTGGCCATCCTACTTGACTAGAATCAATTTCCTGAAAGGTAAAGAATAGTTTGATGAGAGGGTTATACAACACACGTCGTGCTTTAGACTTGACCAACTCATAGTATTCAATTAATACCTAAACCAAATTATCTTCTATAATTTAAAATATTTCCATTAGAGAAAGGTCCCGACTATTAGAGATTATAGGATACGTTGGTGAGTTTGATGTCCAGGTGACCATTGTGAGTGAAACCAAATTTCTGAAATTCAATCACAGACCTACTATCTGCAGTGATTGGTGTGTGCTTGATCTCTGCATATGATGATGGCATAAAACATGCTAAGGGACACCATTGTTGCAAAACATAAAATTGTAGAATAACCCATTTGTGAACACCATGTTTTTTTCACAAACTCAAGAAAAAGAATATTGAGGTTGATGAGGAGTAGGAGGAGTTGATAGATCTATATAACAACAACTAACTAACCACATATCAAACTGACGACACACGCTCCCTCCACAACCCGCAGGTCGGAAGGTCCACGTCAACACAGAATCTTCTCTCTTCTTTCAGCCCGAAGAGCTCTCTAAAACGACTCTTCTATTTTCCTTTCGGAAAATCTGTACCCACAACAAATCCTCATGGGATCCCCTCTTTGTACTTAGGAGATCGGATCTCGCACTTTCTCGAATCCGTAGGTCAAGCGTTGATTTATTGAATCCCCGAAACCCGAAAGACAGTCAACGTTGACCCTTCTTCTTTCCTTTTCGGGGTTTTTCCTTATCGCGATTTCGGCAATCGTGGTGTTGAACAACTCGCCTCCTCGACTCCCGAATCCCGATATGCCGAAACCCGAATGAGCTTGCAACTTTGACTTCTCAACGCCTTTCACTCCGTCAGGACTTCAGACTTCGCAATATCGCGAATCCTAAGGCAAAAGTTTCAGAACTTCACTCCACGAAATCCCGAAATGGTCAACGGAGTTGACTCCGAGTCAATAGTGCGCCACCTGTCTGCCTCGTCGACTCCTGTGGCTCCACACCGCCCTTTTAGCCTTCGGGACTTCGCGGTTCGTGATATCGCGATTCCTGTTGTAATGTTTACGGGACTTCACCCTACGAAACTCCAATATAGAGATCCACGTGTAAATCCAATGACCCTTGTGGCTTGGATCTACGGTCCTACTCCTCCTGAGCTTAGAATCCCTTTCGAAGCACTTCGCCGTAACTTCCCTGTTCCTCCGTGAAATCTAACGGTTCACGGGACTTCGCGATTTCTCAACTCGTCCTCTTGTGGTCCGACGTCGCTATGCCTTCCTTCAAACTTTCAAAGACTTCAAATCCTTCTGAACAACTCCGAACCTTTCAGAAAACCCCTTTGCACGCACTCCTTGCGGCAGACTTTCAAACACTTCTAAGTGTTGGAATCCTTTGACTCTGCACACACCTGCAGCAACAGTCTTTCAATACTTCGCTCAGGTTCACAAGACCTCACTTGGCCTGCGCACTCTTTGCACGGCTCCTGTGCCTAACTGCACTTCTATGTGAATGAGAACAAAAGCTACCCTATCTGAACCCTTTGTCAACACACTCCTTGCGGACAATTCGACTGCACTCCTTGCAGGAACCCTTGCTCAGATAGAGAAACAATTGAAACTCATTCCTTTTCCCTTTCCTTTCAGATTTCAAACATTCAACAAGAAATCATTCATACATATCATAAAAGCAATTGCATGACAGAAAGAGTAAAACATTCATGAGCATAACATTCAAAGATGCATACACAAAGAATATATGAACACCATGAGTCTGAATCCAACTTTCTTATATTAATTCAGAACTTCTGTACATGGAGTCTGCTACACAACTCTCTCTGCTTCTCCTCTATACTCTTGCTCTATATCATGTTCTCATGATAATGTTACAATACACAAGGAGGGTGTCTATATCCCGTTTCCCTCTTGCGCTCTAAAATTGTCTAATCTACACATTCAATTCTACCTACTTGCATTAACTACCATAAATGCCTCCTACTTACTAAGGACGAGAGCAAATCGCTCAAGGTCTGGTTATATTTTACAAGTGTGCTTCTTCTTAATGGCTTCATTTAAGATCGCGCAATAACTTCAAGGTGATTTCAAAATTTGTGTTGGGCGCTTTTCCAGCTATCCGTTGTCTCCGCGCTGGCTCTCTTGATGTTGGTGATGCTCCTGCATCATACTCCCTTGCTTGAAACTTTGCATGGGCTCCTGTCCATGAGCTCGCACACGGTCTGTCCATGCTTTTGTATCTCGGCTTCAGTCTCCCAGCTGGCATCTTCAACTGGATGGCCCTTCCATTTGACCAAATATTCAAAATATTCCTTTCTTCTGGTCTTCTTGCTCACTCTTTTGTCTAGTATGTGCTCCATCTGCGGCTGTTCTGCAACTGGCATATGCTTTCTCCATTGCACCTCTGGCTGTTCATTTTCTGTCCCTGCTTCCTTAGCTTTATATGGGTACAAATCTGAGATATTGAATATCGGAGAAATTCCGATCCCATCAGGTAATTCAATCTCGTAAGCATTCGCCCCAAATTTCTTCAAGACCCTACATGGTCCGGTTTTCTTCATCTTCAATTTATTATACGTTCCTCTCGGGAACCTTTCCTTTCTCAAATGTGCCAGAATCAAATCAACAATTCCGAACTGAAGTTGTCTTCTGTGCTGATCTGCTCTCCGCTTATACTCCTGGCTTGAGTTCTGCAAACGATCCTAGTCACAGTCCGTTCTGAATCCCTTAACTTAGAAATTCCCCTCAGTTGTATGCCATATACAATCCGAAATGGAATCTGCCCTGTGATTCTGTTAACCGAGTCGTTATAAGTAAATTCTGCCTGTGGTAATATGTTGTCCCACTGGCTGTGGTGTTCTGTCACCAAGCTTCTCAGCAAGTCTCCCAGACTTCTGTTCACAACTTCTGTTTGTCCATCCGTCTGAGGATGATAAGCTGAACTAAACGACAAGCTAGTTCCCAGCTTCTTCCATAAGGTTCTCCAGAAGTGTCCCACGAACTTCGTATCTCGATCCGAAACTATGCTCCTTGGTAAGTCGTGAAGTCGAATGACTTCTTTGAAAAACAGATTCGCAATGTGTGTTGTGTCACTGGTTTTCTGACATGGGATAAAGTGTGCCATTTTGGAAAATCTATCCACCACCACAAAGATTGAGTCGAACCCCCTTTGTGTTCTTGGCAACCCCAATATGAAATCCATGCTGATTTCATCCCACGACCTCTCAGGTATGGGCAATGGTTGATAAAACCCTGCATTCTGCCTCTTTCCTTTCGAATGCTGACAAATTCTACATCTGTCCACAAATCTTTTAACTTCTGCTCGCATTCCCGGCCAAAAGTATGACTCATTCAGCTTTGCGAATGTCTTGTCATGACCAAAGTGTCCGGCTAATCCTCCACTATGTTTCTCCTTCAACAGGTTCTCCCTCATGGAACATTTTGGAATACAAAGTTGATTACCTTTAAACAGTAATCCTTCCTGGATCATGTATTCTGCCCATTGGCTCCTATCTCCGAGAACTGGATTCTCAGCTGCTTCATATGCCTCCTGAAAATTTGGATCACCTGCGTACATATCCCTGAGATCATCAAAACCCAACGTTTTGACCTTGAACTCCTGCAACAACAAACACTTCCTACTCAAAGCATCAACAACTTTGTTAGCGGTACCAAAAATATGTTTAATAAAAAAAGTGAAATTTTGCATATATTCAACCCATTTAACATGTCTCTGATTCAACTTTTCTTGTTGAGTCACAAACTGCAGTGCATGATTGTCACTGTATAAGACAAACTCTTTGGGAATTAAGTAATGCCTCCATTTCTTTAATGCCTGGATGATAGCATAAAACTCCTTATCATAAGTGGAGTATTTCACTTTCACTTCATTCAGCTTCTCGCTGAAGTATGCTATTGGCCTGTCTTCTTGACTTAAGACTGCCCCTATTGCAAATCCACTTGCATCGCATTTCACTTGAAATGTCTTTTGGAAATCCGGCAACACCAGAATTGGTTGTTCCGTAATCTTCCTCTTCAATAGATTAAAACTCTTTTCAGCTTCTTCAGTCCAGTGAAAAGATTTATGTCTTTTCTTCACCGTATCCATCATCGGTGCACTAATTCCACTGAAATTCCTAATGAACTTCCGGTAGAAACTAGCCAATCCGTGAAAACTTCTCACCTCAAAAATACTCTTCGGTGATGGCCAATTCTTGATTACCTCCACCTTTTTTGGATCCATCCTCAAATTATCTGCAGAAATAACAAATCCCAAGTAAATGAGCTCTGTCTTCATGAATGAGGATTTCTTTATGTTTATCAACAACTTCTCTTGCTGTAGCCTCTTCATTACTATAGCCAAATGCTTCAAATGCTTGGCCACTGTTTTACTGAAAATCAGTATGTCATCCAAATACACAATGACAAATTTCCCGATGAACTCTCTCAGGACTTCATTCATCAACCTCATGAAGGTACTCGACGCATTCATTAAGCCAAACGACATAACGAGCCATTCATACAACCCTTCATTGGTTTTGAATGCTGTCTTCCATTCATCACCTTCTCTCATACGAATTTGATGATAACCGCTTTTCAAATCAATCTTTGAAAATAATTTTGCTCCACTCAAGAAATCCATTAGATCATCCATCCTCGGCAATGGAAATCTGTACCTGATTTTTATCTTATTAATCGCTCTCGAGTCAATACACATCCTCCAGCCTCCGTCTTTCTTCGGACTGAGTACTGTCGGAACAACACATGGACTCAAGCTTTCTCTAACCAAACCCTTGTCCATTAAATCTTGGACTTGTCTTCTGACCTCTTCATTCTCTTGCGGCGTCAATTTATACGCGGCTTTGTTTGGCAAACTGGCTCCTGGTATGAGATCAATATGATGACTTACACTTCTAATTGGTGGCAACGAATGAGGTAGTTCGTCCACTACTATATCAGCGAACTCTTCCAGCAACTCCTGAATCTCTTCTGGTAAGTCATCTACCCTTTTGCTGGTCAAAACAATCTTTGGTTTCCTGACCACAATGAACTGTGGATCCTCCTTCTTCTTAACCTCTGTAATAAGTTCCTTCCCACTCATGAGAAGTACGGTGTTGCTTACTTTAGGTTTCACTTCCTTATCCTTGATTGGAAGTAACATGTGAGTCCTCCCATTCTTCTCTAGGGTGTATGTGTTCATTCTCCCATCATGAATCACATTCCTGTTATATTGCCATGGTCTACCCAGCAATAGATGACAAACATCCATAGGAATAACATCACACAAGATCTTATCATTATACCCTCCTATCTTGAATTCAACTAAACATTGTTTAGTGACAGTTACCTGATGTCCCTTCTGTAACCACAAAATTCTGTACGGGTTTGGATGATCAATCATGTCCAGCTCCAACTTTTCTACCATCTCAGTTGAAACGAGATTATCAGTGCTTCCACTGTCTACAATGACCTTGCATACCTTGTCCTTGGTTTTGCAAGCAGTCCGGAAAAGTCTGGTCCTTTGGACTGAACTCTCCACCTCCTTCTCTGGTGTCAAAAGAGCTTTTCACATCATCAATGATCTTCCGCCTTCAGCATCTTCCGCCTCAACATCCCGCCTCTGTGCTTCGGTGATGTGAGCTTCTCCACTCTCCTTCTTTCTGTCTGGACACTCGTAAGACTTGTGCCCATTCTTTCCACATGTGAAGCACTTTATCACTCCACCTCTTCCTCCTCCTCTACCTCTAGTATGAGGAAAAGTATTGTTATCAACATAATCTCCTCTCTGCTCAGTATGTTGTCCTCTTTGTTCAGCATATTGCCTTCGTTGTGAGCTTCCACCTCTCTCAGTTCGAGTTTGAGGTTTCTTCCAGTCCTCCTTGGGCTTTTGATATTTATCCTGGGCAACTGATTTTCCTCTGGGCTGACTTCTGCCTCGGCCTCTTTGACCTTGTTTTCGGCTCAGCTTCTCCTCAGCTTTTAGAGCCATCTGATAAGCATCTTCCACAGTTCGGATGGTTACCATGCTCATCTCATCCTGAATGTCATATCTCAGGCCATTCATGTATCTAGCAACCTTTTCATCATCGCTCTCCCGATGACCTGCCCTGATGTTTAGTCTGTAGAATTCTTCAGTGTATTCTTTCACTGTCATCAACTTCTGTCTTAGGTTCTGTAGTCTCCTGAACAGAGTAATTTGGTAATCTCTGGGGATGAATTTTTCTTTCATCTTCACAATCATCCAGTCCCAGCTCTTGATCTTCTACTTGCCTTTGCAACGTCTGTCAGCTTGTAGTTCATCCCACCACAATGTTGCATGTCCTTTCAATCTTGTGACAACATGCTTGACTTTCTTGTCTTCTTCGACATCTTCATGGTCAAAGTATGTGTCTAGAGCTCTAATCCAGTCTAGAAGCTACTCTGCATCCAAGTTTCCCTCATAAACTGGAATGTCCATTTTCTCCCTTGCACCCATTCTTGCAATAGCTCTAATTAACCGCTCGTTTGCTGCATCTTTGGCTACAACTTCTTCTTCATGCTCGGCTTCAATTTCACTTTCGGAATCACTAAGATCCCCAACACTAACTGTGCGTCTTTGTGTTGTCTCCATGTCTTCGAGTCTAGCTCGTAGATCACACATCTCTCTCTCCATTTCTAGATTATGCATTTGCCTACCCCTTCTTCTCGACATTTCCCTATCCTCTTATGGATCGGGTGTTTGTCTGTCTCTTCTCCTCGGCGGCATGGTGAATTCTCTTCTTCTCTGCTACAGAAAGCAAAGAATTCTTTCTGAGCTCTGATACCAACTTGACGACGCACGCTCCCTCCACAACCCGCAGGTCGGAAGGTCCACGTCAACACAGGATCTTCTCTCTTCTTTTGGCCCGAAGAGCTCTCTAAAACGGCTCTTCTATTTTCCTTTCGGAAAATCTGTACCCACAACAAATCCTCGTGGGATCCCCTCTTTGTACTTAGGAGATCGGATCTCGCACTTTCGCGAATCCGTAGGTCAAGCGCTGATTTATTGAATCCCCGAAACCCGAAAGACAGTCAACGCTGACCCTTCTTCTTTCCTTTTCGGGATTTTTCCTTATCGTGATTTCGACAATCGCGGTGTTGAACAACTCGCCTCCTCGACTCCCGAATCCCGATATGCCGAAACCCCGATGCGCTCGCAACTTTGACTTCTCAACGCCTTTCACTCCGTCAGGACTTCGGACTTCACAATATCGCGAATCCTAAGGCAAAAGTTTTGGAACTTCACTCCACGAAATCCCGAAATGGCCAACGGAGTTGACTCCGAGTCAATAGTGCGCCACATGTCTGCCTCATCGACTCCTGTGGCCCCACACCGTCCTTTTAGCCTTCGGGACTTCGTGGTTCGTGATATCGCGATTCCCGTTGCAATGTTTACGAGACTTCACCCTACAAAACCCCGATATAGAGATCCACGTGTAAATCCAACGGCCCTTGTGGCTTGGATCTACGGTCCTACTCCTCCTGAGCTTAGAACCCCTTTCGAAGCACTTCGTCGTAACTTCCCTGCTCCTCCGTGAAATCTAACGATTCACGGGACTTCGGGATTTCTCCTCAGAGAATTCCGACCGTCCGTCCTTCCTCTGAGAACTCGTCCTCCTGTGGTCCGACGTCGCTATGCCTTCCTTCAAACTTTCAAAGACTTCAAATCCTTCTGAACTTCCCCAACTCTTAACCTTTCAGAAAACCCCTTTGCATGCACTCCTTGCAACAGACTTTCAAACACTTCTAAGTGTTGGAATCCTTTGACTCTGCACACACCTGCAGCAGTAGTCTCTCAATACTTCGCTCAGGTTCGCAACCCTGAGACCTCACTTGGCTTGCACACTCTTTGCACGGCTCCTGTGCCTAACTGCACTTCTATGTGAATGAGAACAAAAGCTACCCTATCTGAACCCTTTGTCAATGCACTCCTTGCGGACAATTCGACTGCACTCCTTGCAGGAACCCTTGCTCAGATAGAGAGACAATTGAAACTCATTCCTTTTCCCTTTCCTTTCAGATTTCAAACATTCAACAAGAAATCATTCATACATAGCATAAAAGCAATTGCATGACAGAAAGAGTAAAACATTCATGAGCATAACATTCAAATATGCATACACAGAGAATATATGAACACCATGAGTCTGAATCCAGCTTTCTTATATTAATTCAGAACTTCTGTACATGGAGTCTGCTACACAACTCTCTCTGCTTCTCCTCTATACTCTTTCTCTCTATCATGTTCTCATGATAATGTTACAATACACAAGGAGGGTGTCTATATCCTGTTTCCCTCTTGCGCTCTAAAACTGTCTAATCTACACATTCAATTCTACCTACTTGCATTAACTACCATAAATGCCTCCTACTTACTAAGGACGAGAGCAAATCGTTCAAGGTCCGGTTATATTTTACAAGTGCACTTCTTCTTAATGGCTTCATTTAAGATCGCGCAATAACTTCAAGGTGATTTCAAAATTTGTGCTGGGCGCTTTTCCAGCTGTCTGTTGTCTCCGCGCTGGCTCGCTTGATGTTGGCGATGCTCCTGCATCACAAACCTGATATCAAACAACCCTTAAAAAATCACTCTACAATCAAATATAACAAAAATGGCTTTCTCAGACTCCATAACATAGATGACATGTAAATGTGAAACAATCATTTATTCAAATCTACATGAATGATGGGCACTGTGTGATGTTGAATACAAATTTCACGAAAGTCAAAATTTGGAGCTTGTCCCTACAAATTGTGGGGTTTATCTGGGTTGGTTTTCCTTGATATAATTCAAAAGAAAAATGCCTATGATCCATGCCTATCTACAATGAAAAGATTAGGCAAAGACATAATTGAAGCAACACTCTACACTATTGATGTGTATTCTATTAATATGAGCATGTATAGTTACACAATATGGTTACAAGAGGTTACGGAATTACCAACTCCTGTAACGATAAACTAACTAATTAACTAGTTAAGGATGTAATTAGGTATTTACCTTAACACTCCCCCTTAATTACATCCGGGAAAAACTATCACTATCACCAAATACCAATGCATTAGACTCCCCCTTAATTACATATGGGAAAAACTATCACTATCACTAGATACCAATGCATTAGACTCCCCCTTAAACATAATTTGGTCCCAAATTCTGAGATTAAAATCTCATACTTTCCCCTGTTAATTGAAGATTCAAATTCTTCGATTCAAGTGGACTCAATACCACATTCCTTCGATTTCATACTTTCCCCTATTAATCGAAGATTCAAATTCTTCGATTCAAGTGGAATTAATACCACATTCCTTCGATTCAAGTGGACTTAATACCACATTCCTCCCATGGCCAACGCCTCAAGCTGATCGAAACTAGGGACACACTACATGATCGCATACTGATCTATGTAGGCCTGAATCAATCAGGTCTTACAAAACATGGGGAACACAACTTGCTTACTCCTCTACCAAAGTGGACTTGACATCCATTTGATAATAAGCCACTTGTTTTGTGCTGCAATGGACAAAACAAATCGAATAGTGTCTAATCTTGCTACAGGTGCGAAATTTTCACCATAATCAATGCCAGGTTGTTGTGAAAAACCTCTAGCAACTAACCTTTCTTTGTGTTTCTCAATCTCACCTTTTTCATTCAATTTAGTTTTATAAACCCATTTGACACTTATGACATTTTTATTTGCAGGTAGATCAACTAATCCCATGTATTGTTTCTTTCAATAGCTTCTATTCCATTATTCATTGCATCCACCCATTCTTTTTTCTTTGCAGCTTCATCAAAACAAGTAGGTTGAGATGAGAAAAATGCAAACTGTACTACATTATCATCTTGGTCATATATATCACACAAACTTCTCATTCTTTGATGATTATGGTCAGAATCTGAATTACTATGAGATGAAGAATCATTATGATATGAATACCTACTTTCATTTTGAACTTGCAATCTTGGAAGGCGTGTTATCGGTTGTTGATGTTCATCTAACTTTGTAGGTGAATATGACTCAAGAGAGTTTGTTGATTTTTGTAAACATCATGGTATTAAAAAACAAACGACTACCAGATATACTCCACAACAAAGTGGAGTGGCAGAAAGAAAGAATCACACCATCATGAACATGGCGAGGAGTTTACTCACAACAAGAAAATTGTCCAAAGATTACTGAAATGAGGCAGTTGCATGTTCAGTTTACATACTTAACAGACCACCAACTTCCAGTGTTCAAGGTAAAGTACCTGAAGAAAAATGGAGTGGATCTAAGGTAAATGTTTCTCATTTCAAAATTTTTGGTTGTGTTGCTTTTGCTCATGTTCCTGAAGAGCTAAGAAAGAAGCTTGATTATAGAAGTGAGAAGTACATTTTTATTGGCTATAGTGAATAGTCGAAAACATACATATTATATAATCTTGTTACTAAGAAATTTCTAGTAAGTAGAGATGTTAAATTTATGGAAGATAAATCATGGGATGAAAGTGAAAATAATACTTCTCACAATCCTTCTCTTGAGTTAGATGAACATCAAGCACCTAAAAAGTTAGATGAACATCAAGAACCGATAACACACCTTCCAAGATTGCAAGTTCAAAATGAAAGTAGTTCTCCATCTCATAATGATTCTTCATCATGTGGACGGTCAACAGTTCGATACTCTTGGGCCTGGTCAGAATTCCCGCCCACGACCATCTCTTAACCAATATACGATATATCTTCAGTGGGATTTTGAACGACTCGTCTACTCTCAATTATGGCTATTGACTGCAGTCTTACTGATCCACGTCCTTCTTGAGGCTCTCGTGGTCACAATCCACATATCCAGGGTTCCTAGGCCCTCCAATGATGGAGTGAGGCCCAGACCTACTCTAATACCATGAAAAGATTAAACATAGACATAATTGATGCAACACTCTACACTATTGATGTGTATTCTATTAATATGAACATATATAGTTACACAATATGGTTACAAGAATTTATGGAGTTACCAACTCCTGTAACGGTAAATTAACTAATTAACTAGTTAAGGATGTAATTAGGTATTTTCCTTAACATACATGACATTCTTAATTAATTGGTTGGGTGGACCATTGAATGTGACATGCCCTCATTTGCTTTTACCTTTGCTCACATGGTTTTGTTAAATTCTCATTTCCAATCTTGGGTAGAGTGAGATTAGATTAAACATGGCTAGGGTGTGAATGTTGGGTAGCATTTCCATCTCATAGCCATCAATTATACATATCTAAATTAGATGTTGTATGAAAGTAAGTGTGCCATTTAATTATTCATTGCTATTGTCTTGTCTGTCCCATTCAAATCAAGATTTCCATACAAAACCAAATATGAAAATTTTGGATTAGTTCCCATTGACACTGAAACTTATTGATTTTGGTTTCGATTTGTATTAGGAGGAAATTGAATTCAAACTAATAGAATAAACTGGAACGCACATGTTACACATACCATAAACATGTGACTTCAAACTAATATAATAAATTGGAATGCACATGTTACACATACCATAAACATGTTGTTTCTTTTCTTAATTATGAGCGGAATATATTGTAACTTGTAATGAAAGGAAGAGGATAAAATGCCTTGAAATAGTTGACTACCAAATTGCATCACTTCTTTGCAAGGTCATGTGCCGCTGGTCAAGACCCACGTATACACTAGACGCTCCATCTATCAACTCTTACACCCTCAAGCCTTGTTCGATGGCCACTTGTGATCATCATATGCTTGTTCTTTTCTCTCCTCCTCGTATTCCAAATCATGCCTTCTAACGTCGAGATGGTGTTGTTACATGGGTTTTTAGCATGTCTTTGGTTCCTCTGCAGAGCCCGGCCTGCAAAGTAATATTAACTTCCTCCTTCCTACTCATATTTGGACAAAGTGTGTTGTCGAAGCCTACACATGAATCCCTACAGGAGGAAGTCGTAGATTGACCAGACAAAAATGAATAGGGACTGAAATGGATTATGGAAACCCCCCTCTAGATTTACATTGGATTTTTTTATGTTGCTCTTGGAAGTCTCATCCAGTGTATGGCACTTGTGTTATATTTGTAAATGTGGAAACACAAATATCATAAGACAAGCATAATCACACATAATTAAAAACACAGATATTTACGTGGTTCACCCAAGATTTGGGCTACGTCCACCAAGCGAAGGCCTCGATTGTATTATTATTCAAATCATGGAGATTACAACAAAATCCTTCTACTCATATGTGTTTTTCCTCTACGGGCATACATCAATTTAATAGCAAGTTACAGAAGAAACTAAAACTAACTATTAAATGCGTTCACATCCATATTCTAATTTGGTTTCTTAGTTACAACTAACGCTTAAAAACTAGAGGAATTTGTTGTCACCGTATAACAATCTCCACTTTGACAACAATTAACATGATACCTTGCTCCTTCTTTTGTTCATCACATTTTCTGCAAGAAGCAAAGCACCATCGTAGCTTCTCTAGAAGTACTGGTTTTGTGAACATGTCTGCGTAGTTCTCTTTTGTATGCACTTTCTCAAGAGAGACTCCACGTTCATCGATGACCTGTCTTACAAAATGGCACTTGATAGGTATATGTTTTGTTTTACTGTGGTAGGCTTAATTCTTAGCCAAGTGAATAACACTTTGACTATCAAAAAGTAACTTTACTTTGTCCTGCATCCTTCCAAACTCACCAAATAAACCTTTCAACCAAACTGCCTCTTTGCAAGCATGTGAAGCAGCTACATATTCTGCTTCTATAGTGGATAAAACAACAATGTTTTGTAGCTTTGAAATCCAACTAATAGCTCCACCTAAGAGTAAAGACATACCCTGAAGTCGACCTTCTCTTGTCCAAATCACCTGCCAAATCAGAATCAACATATCCACAGAATAATTCACAACCACTATTATAAGTGACACAATAATCAATTGTGCCTCTCAAATACCGAAGCACCCATTTCACTGTTGCCCAACGCTCTTTACCTGGATTTTCCATATACTTGCTGACAACCCCAACTGCATGTGAAATCTCTGGCCTTGTACTAACCATCACATACATTAGACTTCCTATTGCATTAGCATATGGTATTCAAGACATATATTCATTTTCTTCTTTTGTACTAGGACATAAATTTGAAGAAAGCTTAAAATGGGAAGCCAAAGGGACTGAAACTAGTTTCACATCGTTCATACCAAACCTCAAAAGTATCTTCTCAACATACTTTTGTTGTGACAACCAAAGCTTACCATTCCTCCTGTCTCTGAATATCTCCATGCCCAAAATCTGCCTTGTTGCTCCTAGATCTTTCATATCAAACGTCCTAGCCATATGATCCTTTAACCTGTTGATCTCAGTTATGATTTTGCTTGCTAAAATCATATCGTCAACAGACAATACTAAGATAATTAATATGCCATTATTCAATTTCTTAAAGTAGACACAATGATCATACACACTCTTTGTATAATTCTGGCTCACCATGAAAAAGTCAAATTTCTTGTACCATTGTCTGGGCGGCTGCCTTAGACCATACAATGATTTCTTGAGTTTGCAAACAAATTTCTTTCTGCGATTCTGAATGAACCCTTCAAGTTGTTCCATGTAAATCTCCTCATCCAAATCTCCATGTAAGAAGGCATTTTTAACATCTAGCTACTCCAACTCCAAATCAAGTAATGCAACTAATGCTAACACAATTTGAATTGAAATAGACTTAACAACTGGTGAAAAAATCTCATGAAATTCAATACCTTCTTTCTCAGAATATCCTTTTGCAACCAGCCTTGCTTTGGACCTTTCCACCTTATCATCAACACCCTTCTTCAACTTGTAGACCACTTGCAACCTACAGTTTTTTCGTCTCTTAGAAGTTCTACTAGGTCCCATGTGGCATTCCTTTCTAATGCCTTCATTTCATTCTTCATTGCTTCTTTCCATTTATCAATGTTAGAACCTTTCACAACTTCCTGATAACACGAAGGTTCATCATCATTAGTACTTAAAGAAACCGACGAAACAAAATCATCATACCTTCTTGGAGGATTTTTGACCCGCGTAGACCTCCTTAGGGAAATTTGTGGCTCATCCACATTCTGTTGATTGTTATCATCAACCATGTCTTCCTCTACAAGAAACTCTCCATGAACATCTTCAGAAAATTGTTCATGTTCACTTTCATATGTATTTGAACTGGTTTCAAACTAAATCTGTAGATACTTAGGTACTTCTTCCTGTTTCATTTGAACATCTACATCTGATTTGATGAGACGTGATTCATCAAATATTACATCTCTGTTAATGGTGATCTTGTGGGAAGTAGGATTCCACAACCTATACCCATTAATACCATCACCATATCCAACAAAGATAAGCCTTTTTTATTTTGGATCTAATTTAGAACGCTGATGTTTTGGAATTAGAGCACAGGCTTCACAACCAAAAAATTTAAGATTAGATTAATTACAAAGGTGACCTTTCCATACCTCTTTAGGAATCTTGCACTCTATTGTTGTTGATGGTGATCGATTCACCAGATAACATGTTGTAGTTACTGCTTCTGCCCACAGTTCCTGCTACAAGTTGGCGTTACTAAGCATACTCCTTGCTCTCTCTAGAAGAGTCTTGTTCATGCGTTTAGCAAATCCATTTTGCTGAGGAGTATAGGCAGTGGTTTTATGCCTATCAATCCCAAACTCCTTGAAATAGTTCTCAAATTCCATTGACGTAAATTCACCACCATTACCAGTTCTTAAACATTTAATGGACCTACCGGTGCTCTTTTCCACTAAAGCTCTAAACTGCTTGAAAACAGTAAACACATCAACCTTTGTTTTCAACATATAGATCCACACCTTCCTAGAGAAATCATCTATAAAAGTAAAAAAATATGACGATCCTCCATACGAAACAGTAGGGGATGGTCCCCAAACATCATAATGGATATAATCAAGGATTTATTCACTGGTGTGTCTTCCGGTTTTAAATCTCTGCCTATTTTGTTTTCCATAAATACAGTGCTTGCAGAAATCTAACTTTAAAGACTTTAGACTAGGAAGTAACTTGCGATCAGATAATACCTTCAATCCTCTTTTGCTCATATGGCCCAACCGTTGATGCCACAGTCGAATATAATCATTTTCATTCTCAGATATAGCTATCGCATGATTTGACTCGATTAATCCTTCTAACAGAAAAATGTTACCAACCTTCTACGCTTTCATAGCCAGTAGGATTCCTTTGTAGACCTTCATAACTCCACCTTGAACAATACTCTTATATCCTCCAGTGTCTAAGACTCCCAAAGAAATTAGGTTCTTCTTAAGCTCAGGTACATGTCTCACATCAATTAATATTTTAACAGTTCCATCAAACATCTTAATTCGAATGCTACCAATTCCCACAACTTTACACGATATATCATTTCCCATGTAAACTATTCCATCATCTATAGATTGGTAAGTAACAAACCAATGTCTATGAAGACACATGTGATTTGAAGCACCAGAATCTAATAACCACTGTTGATCATGATGTGAACCAATACTCATTGATAAAACTTCATCAGTCATACCTGAACCTGTTTTAGCTGCGTTCGCTTCCTTCATTTATTTTGGAGGGTCGTCTTTGGAGGATTGTTGTCGCTTCCAACAATTCTTCTTCAGGTGTCCCGATTTGCCAAAAACCCATCACTTAAGCTTGCTCTTTTTTCCCTTCGACTTTGACCGAGAGAAATCCCTCTGACCCTGTCCTCTTTCTTTAGGTCGGCCTCTTACCATCATCGCCTTAGATGTGGAGGTTTCTGAATTGGTTTTCTTCCTTGTTTCCTCATACAATAGTGCTCCAACAATAACATCAAACTCAATACTTTCTATTGTGCTGAAACTAATAGAGGTAACAAAGTGATCCCATGAGGCAGGCAAAGAACACAATAATGTAATTGCCTTGTCTTCAGAATCGAATTTTACTCCCATGCTGGTCAACTGAACTAAGAGAGTATTAAAAGTATTTAAATGATCAGCTATTTTCATACCTTCCTTCATTCTCAAACTGTACAATTGCCTTTTCAGGAAGATCTTGTTCGTCAAGGATTTCATCATACACAGGATTCCCAGCTTCGTCCACAAACCGACTGATGTCTTCTTCGCAACAATGTTGAGCAGAACATCATCGACCAAACACAAGCGTATGACGCTCAATGCTCTTGCATTAATCTCATTCTAGTCTTCATCTGTTATGGTCGCGGGTTGCTTTTCTTTTCCTAAAAGCGCCTTCAGCACGCCTTGTTGCATGAGTAGATCGTGCATCTTAACCTTCTAGATCTCGAAATTGTTTTTTCCATTAAACTTCTCGATTTCGAACTTAGCACTCTGATTTTTCGACATTAGCAGAATAAAACATTCCAAAACCACTGCTTATAATCACCAATCCCTTTAAAATGTGGAGGAATAATGATATAAACTCCAAAAGTTTTAATAAAAAATCTTTTACCAACCTCACCTTTTAAAATTGACCTTTTTAATTCCTCCACCTTTTACATACAATATTTAATTACAAATATAATAAACCTTCATACCTTCCATTTTCAAAAAACCATACCGTTAATTTTTCAAAAGAAAAAAACATGCGAATGTTTTCTTAAGAGAGATCGACGCTCCTTCACTTACACAAGCCAGCGCTGAAATGCATTTTCCGAAATTCATAAGTCCACTATTAAAAACAACACTTCCTGTATGCAGCGACCCTAATGTTGATAGAGAAACAACACTCCCACAAGGAATATGGAGATTGGAGGATAACCTAGCGCTAAGGAAAAACGACGAAGCTCCTTCTATCAAGCAACCCACACGCTGATTTGTTGCATGCTCCTCTTCCACGGTTTGACATTGTGGATGGCACTGCTCCTCCTCTGATGGTCTCACGGATCTTCAATGGAGCTCTGATACCACTTGTTATATTTGTAAATGCGGAAACACAAATATCATAAGTCAAGCATAGTCATACATAATTAAAAACACACAGATTTTTACGTGGTTCACCCAAGATTTGGGCTACATCCACCCAGTGAAAGCATTAGTTGTCTTATTATTCAAATCATGGAGATTACAGTAGATTCCTTCTACTCATCTACATTTTTCCTTTACATGTATACATCAATTTAATAGAAAGTTACAAAGGAAACTAAAACTAACTATTGTTGAAATTCTCATTTACTTGAGCAGTTCCTTTATGATATCCACGTGAACGTAGCCAACCACAACGTAAAGCGAAATCTCCCCCAAATCATTATAAGTGGCCATTAGATCGTTTTAACCTTGCACGCTGAATCCTCAAGGGTTGTCCGAGCTTTAAGCCGTCCAAGGAAAAAATGGCTTCATCCACGTGCTCCATCATCTCACCAGACTCATAGGACTCCATAAGAAATGGAAATGTAGAGATCAATTGGGGGTTTCACCCTATGCTTTGGCGGGATACGGATAATACCAAAAGAACGATACGGATAAGACATGTGAAGAGAGAAGAGATGGAAAGTTCTTATAGGTTTTGGATAGACAATGAAGGCCTGTGGAGAAACCTGAACGTTTTTGGTATAATAATTTATTTTGGTTTCTTTATTCAACAAAATTCGTAATCTGTTATAGGTTTTGGATAGACTACGAAGGCATGTGGAGAAACCTCCCCTTCAAGAATGCCTTTCGTATAATAATTTATTTTGGTCTCTTTTCATGAGAGATATAAGAAAAGGCTAAGCATATTAAAACATATATATCCGTTGCAGTGGTAGAATTTCACTTCTTTAGATATAATCACAATCATATATTTTGTTATTATAAGTAATTTATTTTAGTTTTAGTTTAAATGTTTTACGAAATAATTTTTTTCAGTCAATATTTTCTTGTCATATTTGTTTCAAATTTGACCAGAAATTGTTAGATTCTTAGATTTGAGTGATTATTTATGTATAATTCAAATATTCTAGGGTTTTTCAGCATGTTGAATTTATTTCTACATTCAAAAATAGATTTTTAACAACAAAAAATAGTAATTTCCTGTAAATTTATATTATCAGATTCTAACTTAAAAAAAACCATTTCATAGAACAGTTAGAAAAAGCCATTTATTTTATTAATCCCTGAGAAAAGAATCTTTATGTCACTTTTTTTATTTTTTTAATTAATTTGGATGATTATTTAAATTAAATTAAATTTTTATTTGAAAATGTAGATTTCCATTTTCCGTTTTTGAATTTTTGTTGAGTTTTGAAATATATTAATAGATTAGACACTGTGTCAGTCCTCCATGTGGTGAGTTAACCCTTCTTCAAAAGCAACCCTTCCATTGTCATCCCCATTAAGTCCTTCGAAGAGAAGAGAATTAGGACGGCTCTACAAAACCACCATAGGTCATTTATTAATCACATGCTCTGCATGTTTAAGATTTTGGGTATTGCTCCGTCTGTGTCATAGGAAGATGATGTCCATATCAATTATGGGAGTTGTAAACGAAAATGGGGAATTCAAGTTGAAGCTTTCTCCAACATTTTTCAGTCTTCCGACCAATTGAGCAACTGTTGGGTGTGGCTCTGCAACAACCTTTATGATTCTTGCAGGATTCTCTTATTGTTGCATCGTCAAAGCTCACATTACAGTCTACTCCCTTTGGACCTATTGTTATTGTTATTGTTATTGTTACTGTTATATATTGTTGCATCGTCAAAGTTCACATTACAGTCTACTCTTTTTGGACCTATTGT
>ML786200.1:495707-511509 GCA_009831015.1 Picea engelmannii | reverse complement strand
GGCCCCCATCGATGTAGCTCTGCCCATTGCCTCCACACAGGCAACATCTTGTCGGGCTCAGACTGAGGTTGAGAAAGCCACCAAATTTGTGGAACGGATCCAACACATTCGCCAACAAGTCCATGACATTCTGGAAAAATCCAGTGCCAAGTACAAGCAGCGTCATGACCAGCATCGAGTGCCACACACATCCCAGGTGGGTGATAAGGTTTGGTTGCATTTGCAGAAAGGAAGACTCACGGGACCTCATCGCAAGCTACGCCCACTTCCTTATGGGCCATATACTATCACCAAGGCTATCAGGGATAATGCTTTTGAATTAAGCATCCCTCCATTTCTTGGCTTGCACCCTGTATTCAATGTTGAGCTCCTTCGCCCCTATTTTCCACCATTGCTGGACACCTCATAAGTGGCCGAGCAGTTGGCAACAACAGAACTCAACCCTGACTGTTTGGAGAAGGAAACAGTTGATCGGATCATGGATTCACAGGTCAAGGGCACTCGCCAACAATGTGTCCAGCTCTATCGAGTCGTGAAGGCTGGGCAGTTCCTGCATCAGGGCAAGTGGCTCACTCGGAGCCAAATTCAGCTGAAATTCCCCCATCTTATCCCGACACTTGACGCAATGGGGACCATTGCTTCTTAAGGGGGGAGGAATGATCCAGATGGGTATCGGTGGCCACCCACCTTTCCATCTGTCTCAAAACAGATTTCTGGCATCTCTGGTAATTTACTATTTTTAGCAGTTTTTTCGGGTCCTGAACTTCCGGGGCCATTTTGAGGCCTTAAATGATGTTTTTTTGGGTATGTTTCTCTCGCAAATTACCATCTACAATGCTATTTCGTCTCGAGCGTTGTAGGCCTCGGATAGATATTTCCAACGAGCTATCATGCGACCCAAACAGAGGTCGTATGCAATAGTTATGACTCCGGGAAGTTGATGGACTAACTTACCCAAACATGGCCCACTTGACTTTTGGCGTTTGATCTTCTAGGGTTAGGTTTTTGGTTTCTACCTTCCTGCTTTTGATAAATAAGGCCCTTCGGCCTCTTTTTGTAATCAGCTTGGTCACCAATGAGCGTAGCCACCACATCTCTTATCAGGGATATGCTACCACCATTCTAGCTATGTATTGTTCAACAATTTTACAGTTTCTCTATTTCATTAATTAATAGAAGTGTGTGTTTACTGTATCACTGTGTTCTCTGCAATACTATTGTGCATACTATGTTATTTGCTTCTTACATTTTGTTCCTACATAAATCCGGATCATTATGTTTAATGATTTACAATACATTAGACTCCCCCTTAATCATAACTTGGCCCTAACCATCTGACATTCTGAGATTACAACATCTCACATTCCCCTCTTTAATCGAAGATTCAACTTATCTGATTCATAATCAATCTAGCATACGAGTAAACATGAAACCCTTGTACTTGTTGATGATTGCAGCTATGTGAGACATTCTCCAGCTTACAAACCTGTGAGGTGTGGATCATTGCAACTATGTGAAGTATTTCTCTCAGCTTACAAACCTGAGAGAAAGCCCCTAAGAAGGGTGTGTGGTTCCTGCCTAAGACAAAGCTAGAAACGTAGAGATGACCTCCTCCATTCAGAGAGTTGAGAAGAACTCCAAATGATTATCTAGTGGGAAAGGCGATCTGATGAGTTGGACGTGCATGTGGCTGAGCACAAGGTGAACATGTGAAATCCCAAAGTGCTGGGTGCATCATCGTGTGAATAGAAATGAAGATGATGTGTTAGCCTCCTCTGAGAAACAGAGTTGACGAGAAAACTCCAGATGATTCTCCTCTATGAGGCAGTGGGAAAGAAGATCTGTAGAGTGGATGTGCCTGTGGATGAGCACATGTAAATGTGTGTAGATCTGGTTCTTCTGTGTAATGCAGTGAGCCAGAGATATGAAATCTCTATGGATATGCCCCTAGTGGATGAGCACAAGTGGGTGTATCAGATCCTTTGCTATATGTTGTTCAAGAGTCAAACCTGCCTGTAACCCTAATTGTTATGTAAAGGGTACATGATGACCCCACCTTAATGTGATTAATAATAAATGTAAAAGATAATTAATATGGTTAAAATTAATAATAATAATAATAATAATATGTCTTAGAGAGGTCGGCCATGTTGAGCCAATAAACACTTCAGTTGATAGGATAAGTCTAATATAAGTAAAGGGAAATTCCCCATTGTGGGATCATATCCTACTTGTGAGTTTGGAAATTTCAACAAGTACATCTAATTGGGAAAAGGTGTGCACCTCTCTTGGGTGCTAGTCTTTTAGGGTTTGAGCACCCTCTTTTGTGCTAGGTCTTTCTTGGTGGTGAAGGTCTTTCTCTTGAAGAATATAGCAAAGTATTTGGCTGGGTTTTCTTCCATTGTTGAGAAGGGTTTCTCAGGATACTTCTTGTGTTCTTGTGCATGGTGTTTCTTCTTGTGATCTTGGTTGCCACAACATTATAGTCTATGGTTAAGTTAAATGATAAAATGGAATGAGCTTCATGCTTAACCTAACTTATGAAAATTCAACATGGTATCAAAGGATAGGTCTTGATGAACCCATTGCACAAGCATCTACCGGTCTCCTCTCTTTTTGCACAACCGTACGACCCTCCTAGGGTTTCCAAAAAATCTGTACGACCTTCCTTTATGAGGTGTTTCAGCCCTTAAACACTTAAACGTTGGGGATAATCTTGGCATAGGATAGTATGACCTCCTCCAACGCACCTCCAGAGACTCTCAGAGTGACATTCCCGTCATTTTGAAATTTTGGCCCTAGGGTTTCTAGGGTTTCGCCAATTTCTGCAGAAATTTCAGAATTAGGGTTTCTGCAAACTCATTGAAGGAGCTCTTCAGCTCACTAGTGTTCTCCTATATTTCAAAGGCTTATCGTTGGTAGTCATAAGTCCAATAAAACCTAAAAGTGCTAGCCTAGCCTAGTCGTTAGGTTTTCTAGCCTAGTTGACAAAGGGTTGTGAAAAATCTAAAATTATGATGAACAAAAACTATGATGGAAGATAAGCTTGATGAATCAAGCAACTTCAAAGTTCTTGAAAGACAATACTTCAGAGGAACACTAATTGTGGGTAATACAAAAGGGTTTATCAGAGACAAGCTATCAATGAATGGAAGGAATATGACACCAGGACAAGGAAGCCAATCACCTACTCAAGCCCTTACATTGAAGGGCCAGCTTCAAAATAACAAAGATGACAAAAGGTGACACTATGACTATCTTCTTCATAAATATCTCAGAGGATAGAGATCAGCCAAGATCCATTGGAGAAATCATATCAACATCCTCAGGTATGCCCTTGTATATATTATTTGTATCATTGTCATGAGTGAAATTGCAGGAGGAAGGAACCTTTGCTGAAGTCATGGAACCAAAGGGATCTCAGTGCATTCAGAGAAACAACACACTCAAAGTAAAGACTCCAGGTTTGATTGTTGTAATTGTCATTCCTCTAACCTATATTTCTAAAGGTTTTCTACAATACAAGTAGGTGTTGTAGCTGTGACAATATTCCTTAAATTGTTTTGATTCTAGAGATGTACTCATTATTCTCCTTTAGGAGATATTTGTGTGTTGGTTCTTTTTGTTTTCTTGTTCCAAATAGGTTAACAAGAAAAGAAGATGCTTATCCTTTAGAGGGAGTCACTTGACTCAAAAGGAGCCAAAACCGTTTGATAAAGAAGAAGAATAGAACCATCATTGAGACAACCAATGCTACAAATCATGATTAGAATCTTTCTAGGATTCCAAAAGAAGCATGCATGACACATTATATGTGCAGAACAAGAGTCTTCAGCAGACTTTGAAAATAATAACCCCCGAAGAAGTATTCACTGGAATGAAGCATGAGATTGAACACTTCATGTTATTTGGGTGCCCAATGTATTGTCATGTAGCCAAAGACAAGAAGTCCAAGTTAGATCCTTTAGGAAGAAATGATACAATGAATCTTCAAAGACATACCTAGTCAGAGACAGATTGAGACAAGCAGAGATGTTGTCCTTGAAGAAGAGACAGTTTTTCAAAAGAGAATCTCAGATGGGGATTGACAGTTTGACAATAGCTTCACCCCTTAGGAAATTAAGAGGGAGACAAACATTACTCCAGGTTATCCAGTTTCTCCAATTGATATGTTCAGAGATATTGCAGTAGGGCATAAAATGCCTACCTAGACTCACTCTGCAAGAAGCAAAGAAACATACAAGCCTCTCAAGGCACATTCCAAGAAAGCAAAAGAGATTTTCGAGCTATCCTTCAGTCATGAGCCACTTCATTGATGCTGAGACTCCTTGTCTTAGAGAAGCAACAAGAGAACCGGTATGGCAAGATGCCATAACAGAATAATACCAGTATATCTTAAAGAATGATGCTTAATATATTATTTAGAGACCATAAAGGGAAGTCGGTGATAACTTCTAAGTGGATCTATATGATCAAGCATGTAGTTGATGGAAGTGTCAAGAAATACAAAATGAGATCTATAGCCAAAGGTTTCTCACAAATAGAGGGATTTGTCTATAATGAGACACTTGACCCAGTGAACCTGATACACTTCCATCTGTACTATTATCCATGAGTTGGAAACTATATCAAATAGATAGATTCCTGATGAGTTCATATTTTAGCAAGAGTGTTGCTGATCCAAACCTATATCATTACAGTGTTGGTGACGAGAGCCTTATCCTGATGACTTATTCAGAAAAACGTTGTTTTTGGATACAAGTAATCCTTGAATTCTAAATTCAAGATGAAGAATCTGAGTATGATGCACTACTTCTTGGGACAAGAAGTATGACAAAGGACCGATAAGATTTTCCTGAGTCAAGGAAAATATATAGTGAAAATATTGAAGAAGTTTAGTATGACAGAATGAAAAATCCACCGTGATGGATTTAAAGAAGAATAATGATGATGATTCAGACGATACCGATCCACAACTGATTGGATCACTAATGTATATGGTTAACACCATACTTGATTCATGCCATGAAATGAATGTGCTTATTCATTTCGTGAGCCAACCGAGACAGACACACTAGACAACATCAAAACATGTATTGAGATATATATGAGGCACAGTTGGATATGGCTTGAGATATGCCTCAAGTATGAACTTGAATTTGTAGGATATGTCGATTCAGATTGAGAATAAAGTATAGTGAACCGAAAGAACACATCTGGTTGATGTTCTACTGCGAAGTTTTCCATGGTTTCTTGAGCTAGCAGGAAACAAAACTATGTGGCCTTGAGTACCATAGAGGCAGAGTATATAAGCATCGAGTGTGCGAAGCAATGTGGCTTCATAAGCTTCTGACAGATTTACTTGACCATGATATGGATCCTATGATGATAACCAAGAGCCGTGTGTAAAGCTCCTTGAGAACCCAGTGTTTCCTGATGGATCAAAAACACAATGAGATGAAATATCCTTATATCAGATATATGATGCAGAGAAGAATCGTACACATGCAGTACCTTCCTACACATGAGCAGATTGCAGATATCTTCACCAAATTAACTTCGTGAAGAATGACTCCCTATTTGAGAGGGAGTGTCAATAACTCTAGCCAGGAAAAAATTCAAAATACATCCGTGTGAGACTTGGTATTATAAAGAATGCGTCCCTAGCTAAGAGGGAGTGTTGATGATTGCAGCTATGCGAGAATTTATCCAACTTACAAACCTGTGAGGTGTGGATCATTGCAGCTATGTGAAGTCTTTCTCTCAGCTTACAAACCTGAGAGAAAGCCCCTAAGAAGGGTACGTGGTTCCTTCCTGGTATAGAGATAGGAACATAGAGATGACCTCCTCCATTCAAAGAGTTGAGAAGAAATCCAAATGATTATCTAGTGGGAAAGTTGATCTGATGAGTTGGACTTGTCTGTGGCTGAGTAAAAGGTGAACGTGTGAAATCCCAAAGTGCTGGGTGCATCATCATGTGAAAAAAAATGAAGATGATGTGTTAGCCTCCTCTGATCAACAGAGTTGACGAGAAAACTCCAGATGATTCTCCTGTGTGAGGCAGTGGGAAAGAAGATTTGTAGAGTGGACGTGCTTGTGGATGAGCACAGGTGAACGTGTGTAGATCTAGTTCTTCTATGTAATGTAGTGAGTCAGAGATATGACATCCCTATGGATGTGCACCTAGTGGATGAGCACTAGTGAGTGTATCAGATCTTTTGCTATATGTTGTTCAAGAGTCAGACTTGCCTGTAACCCTAATTGTTATGTAAAGGGTACAGGTTGGCCCCACCTTAATGTGATTAATAATAGATGTAAAAGATAATTAATATGGTTAATATTAATAATAATAATTATTATTATTATTATTATTATTGTAATATTTCTTAGAGAGGTCGGCCATGTTGAGCCAATAGACACTACAGTTGATAGAACAAGTCTAATATAAGTAAAGGGAAATTCCCCATTGTGGGATCATATCCTACTTGTCAGTTTGGAAATTTCAACAAGTACATCTACTTGGGAAAATGTGTGCACCTCTCTTGGGCGCTAGTATTCTAAGGTTTGAGCACCCTCTTGTGTGCTAGGTCTTTCTTGGTGGTGAAGGTCTTTCTCTTGAAGAATATAGCAAAGGATTTGGATGGGTTTTCTTCCCTTTTTGAGAAGGGTTTCCTAGGATATTTCTTGTGTTCTTGTGCATGGTGTTTCTTCTTGTGATCTTGGTTGCTGCAACATTATTGTCTATGGTTAAGTTAAATGATAAAATGGAATGAACTTCATGCTTAACCTACCTTATGAAAATTCAACAGTACCTACTCTAGTGGTTCATTCCACAACTTGACGCCACATCCTCTCTATGCATGAGAGGGATACACCATGCTCTACGACACTACCTCTATGCATGAATAACGAGGCTTACAACAAACTTGGGGAGATAACTTTCCTCTAGATATACTTTTACAACTAGGACCAAGACTCTCTGGGGTGTCGGCTACAACTGATCATGCACCCCTCATTACAACATTTCATGTCTGGGTAGTCATCTTTCTCCATTTCCCATGTGATCTCTTGCCAACACCTTCTCTCTACTATTTCATTTTTCATTGTGGGTTCTTATATTCGTTGGTGACTAAAAACAAAAAAAATTGTTGCATTCAGTCTCTATGCCTGTCTCTATGTCTTCTTCGATGAACCACATAAATCCTCAATCTCACTGCTAGTGACCTTTCTTGAGGACTTCCTTCTTCGATGGCTAACCTTTTTTCACTTGGGATCTTTTCACCTAGTGATTACTCGATTTTCTTGTCGCTTCACTTCACGCTTCTTGCTGACTGTATGGAAGTGATTATTTTGCAGACAAGCGACTCTTCTTGTCTTGTGGACTCCCTGGATGGTACTACAGACCAAATTCCTTCTTTGCTCCACAAAAACAGACAATATTTCTTCTTTATTTTTCACACCAATTTGATTTCGATCCAAATCAATTCAACCTCTTCAAGGCCACACAATCTTCGAAGTCACACTCCACCTCCATGCAGCTCGACTTAGTTCCTCACCCATCATGCCATTTTCTTGGGTTTACACAATATTTTAAAATCACATGATCATTTCACACACAAAAAAAAAATACATGTCTTTCCTTTACACAACCTTTTAAATTATAATAAAAATTTCTCTTTATCCTCCTTTAAAATTAAAATAAAACACTCCACGACTTCTTTTAAAATTAAAATAAAGGACTTCTTTTTATACGACCAAATTTAAAAAACAAAACACTTCATTTTATTTCTTTATGAATGCCAAAATAAAACTTAATTCATCCTTGAAAAATTAAAATAAAACACATTCCTCTTTTAATTAAAATAATTCCTTCGTCGCTTCTCCATGTTTCCTTGCAGGTGGATTTTTCGTTCGTTTCTTGTAGAATGGGACTCAATCCTTTCTAACCGACTTCGACTATGGACACTTCAATGATTCTACCAGTTTTCCTTGTCTTTTCTGCTCCACGGTGACCCTTCTTGCCGATAGTGCGCAATTTTTGAGGTTTTTGCACGACAACCTATCGGAATCTCTGCAATTGCGTCAAAATTTGGTCCAATTGCAGAGGGATTATGAGCTCGTGGACAAATTTGGAGTAAATTATTAGTCTGCTAGGTTTTCAGGGTTACGAGGAATGCATTTAATAAATATTAATATCAATATTACAGTTAAATATGAATATTAATATTACAGTTGTAGAAGAATCCCTTCCATAAATGCTTTGCAGGGAAATCCCAAACATGACTGATTTGTTTAATGAAGTTGGGTTCATTTTATATTAGTTTAATCTATTGTAAAATATTGTGAATATCTATAGTTGTTGTTTAGGAGTAGCAAGCTCTCTCATAATTTCTAAAACATTCACAAATAAAAAAACTACCATTCTCAAAGTTTGTTGGACATTATGTTTGAAACTATTATGTAGATTTGAAAGTTGTCTCTTAGCTTTTTAGAAGTCCTGAAATAATTTGCATCGTCTATTTTTGTAGGTTATTTGTTATCTTATTATTGCTAAGTCTTCAAAATAATTAAAATTATGATTTGCTATCTTAAGAATACTTGTATTCTTGCTAGATTGTGAGTTGCTTTATGCAATGTGCAAGAAAGATTGCTTATGAAGGCCATTGGCAGGGGATTCAATCCATGATTGATTGTTCTTTTTGTTGTGGTTGGAGTGTTTCTTGTTTTCATAGTGGGTAATTATGTCTTGTACATGTATGCACATAAAACATTACCTCCAAAGAAGAAGAAGCCGGTTTCTAAAAAGAAAATGAAAAGAGAGAAACCCAAACCAAGCCAGTTTCCAAGAAGAAAATGAAAAGAGAGAAACTCAAACAAGGAATTTTTTCCCATGAGAGTAGCTTTTCTTGTTCTCTTATCAATGGTATTCTCTTGTTTCAATTCTTATTGTCTTATCAATGGAATTATCCTATTTCAATTCTTGTTGTGGTGTCATCAAGAGTCGAACCCACAACATAATAATAACAATGGTACGAGGAAAACGACAGAATAACAATAGGGCACGAGGAAAGAAAACAATAGGAGGCGGGTGGAGGAATATCAATAGAGTCGTTTAGAAGGTTGAATCTCGATAGCAATTATTAGAGAAGGTGCACAAGGAAAACTAGATATCATGTACATTGTAACATCCCTAGTATAGTCCCTATTTTAATTAATTCTTATGTAGATATAATGTGTGGCTAGGGCCAAAGCGATGTAATATGCAAATTGTATTTCTATGTTTTAATAATAAAAATGTGATGTTGGCTGCTAAGGGGACATGGACAAGAGATGGGGGCTAAATTAATCCACAAGAGGGGGAAGGTTCTAGGATAATGGCCAAGTGGGGTCCAAGGGGGAATCACCCATGAATATTAATCCAACCCATTTTCCTAAATTTTCTATTTGTAAATGAACCATCCAATTTATGATTGAGTGTTCCCAAAGCCAATCATTGAATGCATGTAAGAGGGTGGGTGTGAGTGGTCACATCCCAAAGTTATTGGGAACATGGGGCTTGAGTAAAATCAACTTGGGGAAGAGTGTGAGTCAAGAAAAACAATCCAAAGGGAGGAAATTCGTACGGTTTGGGACAACAATTTTACACAATCAAGTTTTGTGCATGGGAGGCAAGTAGAGAGAAAGAAAAAGGGCTTAGAGATGGTGCATCCATGGAGGGTGAATTCTATAGCATGTTGGAGCGTATTTGGAGTGAATTGGAGCTGGAAAAATGAATATATAGGTTGTCAAGCTCGAAGAGTGAACTCTTGGGCGAGCTACACTAAAACAACAAGTGTTTGTTGTTGTTTGCTAATAGTTTTTCCTAGTAGCGAGTTCCATTGAGTTCCAAGATGAGAGATTCCTGGTTACATATGCCAGAGACACCTTGATAAAATAATGGGACACCCAAGGGACTGATATTAGTGAAGGGTTACATTCCTCGGGTTGGGTAGTTCAAGAGGAAGAGAGTTGGTGGAAAGTTAGGATAATTGTAGGAATATATCAGTGGGTTGTGAGTTTATGAGTTGTGAGTGGACTGTGAGAGACCACCCTCTTTTGTGGATTACTAGCCTCAACTCATGTGTGACTGGCTATTGATATTTGGAATAGTCATTCTATGGTTGGGTGGAGCGTTCATCCCAAGCAGCTGGTTGCATGTCTGTTATAAAAGATAAGTGTTTAATCTTATTGTTCTGTTATTTATGAGTTTAATTGTTGTGCATGAACTCTGTGTATTGGAAATAGTTTATATGTTGTTGTGTTGAATTATTAGACTGCATTTATGTTAATTTAGCACACTGTAAATGCATCAAGTGAATGGTTTTAGACATTATCTTAAATCCGGTTTAAATTCGTAGCTGTAAGCTATAGGAAATCAGTGAGCAGTAAAATAATTAATTTAGTTAGCATAAATTTCATTTGTATGTGTATTCTGCACCGTAATGTCCCTCAGTTCGGCTGGGGGATGTTACATTATGGCATCAAAGTGTCTAGTTCAAAAATTGGGCTTGGATGGGCTCGAACCAAAACAAATTGGTGAAAATCGATGTTGTAGATTGTGAGGAAAATAGAGAATTTAAAGAGAAATACACAAATCCATGGGAAAAATCTAAGTTTGAATGACTCCAGATTGTTTAAGAATGTTAACGAAGTAGAGGGGTGAAGTTTTAGATCGAAATTTGACCTGCAATGGTTGAAATTTGAGTTTTAATGGCCGCATGTAGAGTTACTGGCAGTTTGGTGAATTGACGACCGATATCTCTTTTGATCTCAAGATCGACGACCAATATTCCCTTTGATAAATTTAAAAATTTGTAAGGTATCAATTGTTTTAAATATTGAGTAAATCAACGACCGTGATTAATTTCGTCAGTTTGGGAATTGGAGTAGATCGACGACTTAGATTTGTCGGGGATTTTGGTCGAAAATTTCTAAGTATGGAAATTCAGCAAGAAAAATCGTCGACGATCAATGGCCGAATCCAACAAAATGGAGAAGAGTTTGGTTTAGACAAAGGACATCTCTGACCATTGATGGTTGATGATCGACGTCGACCGAATTCCGCGAAGTATTTTCAATTGACCAACAAAATTTGTCGATGGCCGATGGGCCGATGGTCGAGCATTAACCGTTTCAACAAAGTGTTTCGAGTCAAGCAACAAAAGTCATCGCTGACCGATGCGTCGATGGTTGGGTGTCAGCCGATTCAACGAGGTGTTCGGGTAATCCAAGAGAATCATTCGATGACTGATGGGGGGAAGAAGGGTGATGACATGTTATGCCACGTAAACATCCACGTGTTATTCCATGTCACCGAAGTTGACACCTCAAGATGATGTTTCATGCCATGCTAGTAGTTTCCACGTCATTCAACAGAAGTGGTCGATGGTCGATGGTTAGGTTGGCCAATTTGGGGAAGTGTTTTTGACAGTTGTCGGGGATCGTCGATCGTCGATGGGCCGATGGTAGAGAGAATGGGTGAGGAGTTCCATTTGCCAATGAATATCATCGATGGTCGACGATGGGTTCGACTAGTTTGGAGGTATGTGCAAATCGAGCATTGGGGAATTGGGTCGATGACTGAGGGTTGCGTCGAAAAATCAGGAAAAGTGTCGCACACGTCCAAAGTAAAGTGTTGATCACTGATGGTCAATAGAGTCAAATCAACGATTATTGTTTCTATTGATTTGAGAGCAATGGTTCATATTTAAAGGGCTTTTACAGTAGTAAAACAATATGTTTTATGCGAATTTTTGTGGTTTTTGAAGGTCACTAACTTGCAGAGCATTTTTGAGGCCATAAACGACGTTTTTAGCCAATCAAAATCCACAAGAACAAAGTGTATCAAGGTTGACTTTATCTTTACATCTCAAATAAAATAACTCAGAGAGAGTTATCCAATGAGCTAAGTGGTTCACAAAACAAAGCTCGTATGAGAAAGTTACAGCCAAAAAAGTGAGGGTAAAATTTTGGCACCAGTTTTACTTCCAAAGGCCATAACTCTATGCTCGGAAGTCCGCTTGGGGCACAAGAGTAGTTGATGGAAATATTATGATACATAAAAGTGAACGATGTAGTCACATTTGGGTTATGGGTACCTAAAAATGTGTTGGAAGAGAAATAAGACACATGTAACATACATGGGTAAATTGGGTAAACCAACCTAAACTTCTCTGGACCATAACTTTTAGCTCGGAGCTCAGATTTGAGAAAGCAAACAGTCGTTGGAAAGGTATTGAGGAGTAGAAGAAATTTTTCCACCCATATTTTTGAATTGGGTAATGAAAATTCTGATAAATTAATAAATATATTTTTGTAGCAGTAAAAGAGTGGAAATTGCAGCATGTAAATGTTGTAAATTTTCACTCATAACTCGGATTGAGGCATGGGTACAACCGTTGGAAAAATATTTCAGTGAGGAATACATAAAGGGAATCACAATTTGAATTGGTGTAAATTTTCCTTCATAAATTGATGAAGAAATAACCTGTATATTAATGGATGAAATGTTTTATCCCGTGCATGTTCTAACAATTATTATTACATGTACATTTCTTGCAGAATTAGAGGTACATAAAACAACTTTGGTTCTTATATGAGGAATGGAGTTATGGATGATGCTCGGGGATATTACAACCATGAGGAAGAGGTTAGAGGTTTTCATGTCAGCATGTGGAATGTTGAGACAAAGACAAATGGAAGAAGGGATAGGCAGGAGCCTGTCACTATGAGAATCCTGCATAGGGAAGTGCAGAGCTATAGAGCTGATAATAAACATATTATGAAGGCTGAAGAAGAGATACTTCAAATCTTAAACATGTTTCATAAGCAAGTTAATAAGGACTCTGGAACTATAGGTGCTTGAACAAATGGGTTAGGGTTTGTTGTTGCTACAAAACCTGACTGCAAATGGTGTTATAACGAGCTTGACAATGAACTTCCCAATCCACCTTCCAGTGGTTAGAGTGTTTGAAGATAGTGTGGAACCTTAACTTGTTAAAATAATTGAAGTGCTCGTTTTCACCATAGATAATATCACAATATTGTCACCGAACCATAGGCACACAGCCACCCTCGAGCACCTTTAACCTTTTACAGAATTATTTTGGAAATCCATACTAGAACCAACATATAAACCCTAGCTGCTAACTGCAGCAACAACTGAAGACAAGTAGAGCACTCATTCTCCAAGGGTAGCACACAAGAGAGAGAGTCTCCATATACATAGAAAAAGTACCATACAAAACTACAGCCGCTGCAGCTGCACTACTCTCTCAAACTTGTGCCATGCTTAGCCAGAATATCACCAAGAGTATCACCAAGAATATCACTTGATAGCATGAGAGAGAGACCAAGACATATGACCATACACCCTTATTCCTCCTTACAGCTGCACCTGCAACTCTCCACAAGACGTGCGCTCTAACTGGGTGTACAAATGAGATAAAACGTCCTCTCTTTATATCAATCTGTCCAGTGATTTTTTTGGTTGGGCCAACTTAACTTTATGGTAATTATATTTTATGTTTTTCTTTTTCCTGTGGAGTCGACTTGTCTTTTTGGAAGATAATATTCTAATATTATTTATTTTTCTATGTCGACTTGTCTTCTAGGGTTTTCACACATCTATTTAGAGTTTCCCTTGCTTTCGAAATATTCCATTATAGTCAAAGTTTACATGTGGAGGTTAATACCTCCCACAACTACCGTAACATTAATAGTAGATGCATCAAGTGAATGGTTTTAGAAAATAGCTTAAATCTGGTTTAAATTTGTAACTGTAAACTACAAAAAATCGGATAGCAATAAAATAATTGATTTAGTTAGAAAAAATTTCATTTTTATGTGTATTCTGCACCATAATGTTCCTCAATTGGGCTGGGGGACATTACATACATAGGAATCTTGGGAGAACAGAGAAAGTGCAAGAGCATAATGTAATTTGATGGAGAGGAATTTGATAGAATAATGAGCATCAATGTCAAACCAATCGGCCTTGGAATGAAACACGCAACACGAATAAGGGTTCCCAGAAGAAATGGGTGCATTATTTCTACTGCAACACTTGCAGGTGTTTTGGGAGGACTTGGACATGCAAAAAACACATAAATGTTAGAGGATCGTTCATCGTGAAGATAATGCGGGAAACCCTGGATTTAAAGGAGGTGGGGACAAATTTGGAGGAGGAACAACTAGTGGGTTGAGCCCGACCCACGCTTCCTCTTGCGTGTTTTGGGACTGTTCTGAATTTGACAAAATAAACAGAGGTAGTGGGGGCACATCCCGAGCGAGTAAGAACAATATTAATATTTAATTGGAAGATATCATGTATCACTTGTAATAAATAATTTGAATTGATTGGGGGCCAAGGTTTTGAAGTTTTCAATTCATAAACACACAATGATGATGGAGGAGCGGTTTCGAAGGGATGGTTAAACATGTTAACCAGTTGATATGCTTTCGTGATAAAATTTTATTCCCATAAAATGCCTAGGGGTGGTTTTGAAGAGATGGATGGTTTTTGAAAGCCTCCTATAGAATGCCTAGGGGCGGTTTTGAAGCGATTGTTTTTGAAAACCTGTTTGTGATGAAAAGATATTCCTATAGAATGCCTTCTGCATAATTATCGAGTTTGAATGAAGTAACTGCATCAGAACTCACATGCATAAGCCAAACTAGCCACTTCTTGCCACATGGAAGAAACATATCTGAAATGACATCGCAGGGAGAGACAATGTTGATATATGATTGGGGAGAGCCGATGTGGTTTCTCTTCTTATAATAAAAATGAATTAAAGTAATATAGAGATTCTCCAGACATGATGAGTTTTGCATGAAGGATATATATATGCAATCCACGGAATATGAAGAAAAAATTGTCTCCTGCACTATCTGGCCTCAAACATGCTAGTAAGGATGGCTTTATTTGCATTCATTTTTTCTGACCAATTCTCGGATATTAGAAATTTTTTAGATAGCCACATGCCTCATATCAGGTCTACTGTTAGGATTTGCATCCAAACACATTGTTGCAAGTCGTGAAACTTTCTCAACACCATCAATAGGGTAAAAATCCTTCAGTTCAACACCCGTGGACGGGTTCAACACGGTTAACCCAAGTTTGTAGTCAATTGATTTTTTAATGTATACCTTTTTAACATTGATTTGATTTTGATGTTTTAATATTTAGTATTTAGAATAATTAAAACTATTACAAAGTTTACATATATATACAATATTGACTATTTAATATCATCTCCACACTAATGCAGATTTTATGTTCATTAAAGTTTGGTGTATATTTTTTAAAGATTTGATTTTGATATTTTTAATATTTAATATTTAGAATAATTAAAACTATTACACAGTTTTGACATATATATGATATTGATATTTTTAATATTTAATATTTAGAATAATTAAAATTATTACAAAGTTTTTACATATATGATATTGATTTTTTAATATTTAATATTTAGAATAATTAAAACTATTACAAAGTTTTGAAATATATATGATATTGACTATTTAATATCATCTCTACACTAATTTTGTTCATTAAAGTTTGATGCATACTTTTTTAACATTTTATGTTCATTGAGATTTGATTTTGGTCTTTTTAACATTTAGTATTTAGAAACGAAAGAGGAAAAAAAACACTGTAAAATTTATTTTAAAATATTATCAAATTTATTTTAAAATATTTTTTGTTAATACCTTATAAGGATGTGTTTTTTTCATTCAAAATAAGTGTTTTTTTTTT
>ML786200.1:483320-495391 GCA_009831015.1 Picea engelmannii | reverse complement strand
TTGGATTTAATCTTAGTGACAAGAAAGAATGATGGTTATCTTTTCACTCGGATTCAATTTCCACGAGTGATATTATAACAAATATATTATATTCCTAACAATTATTGCTTGTTATCATCCGCATTAACTCCTTAATATAAAATAAAATTAAGAAGTATCCCCAAAACCACCATACTTCATTACTTAATTAAAAATTGTATTAATTAAAATTGTGCAGGTTTCAAGTTTTGGGTAACATATTACAGAAAAGATGATGGCCATATCGATTATGGAAGAGAAATGAAAATGGAGACTTCAAGTTGGAGCTTCCCTCCAATATTTTTCAGTCTTCTGATCAATTGAGCAGAGGGTCCCTCATTGTTTGCACAGTCAATAATGGGCTTCCTTTCCTAATTTTTTTTTCTCCTTACCTTAATTCTTCTTTTTCTCTTCATATTTAGGGTTTTATCTTTATTTCGTGTATGCTTCACTTTAATGAATGCAACTTCCATGTATTTTTTCATTTGCCCACATTAAACTTTATATCCATATTTCTAAAGCGATTCTAGAAAGTGTAAATAGATCGATATCATGACTAAGTGAAGAACTTGCTGAAGTGTTGGGGGTTTTGTTGAAGTGTTGTGGTTCCAAAGGATCATAAAAAGGATATACTTCATCTCTAAAGATTAGTGTTGAGGTTTTTCTCAATATTTTGGCGGGGCCAATTTTTATTGTAAGAAGATTTTTCCTGTTAAATAATAAAATCCACAAATCTGTTGCATCGATTTTCCCTCCGAGGTTTTTTCAGGGACTATTGTCCAAAAATATTTGTGTACTATTGATGTGATTGTTGTTATCTTCTACTTTAGATCTTGGTTTTATTTTTTTGTTGTGCAATTTTATTTGTGAAAATAACCTAGTTGTAACTATAAATTAGAAAATTTGTGGTTCATTTGTTGGGTTTAGAGAAAATTCACATGGTATCAGAGCAGTATTGTTGAAGAAGTAGTATCACAGGTGGATCGTTGGAGATCTAAGTGGATCATGTGGATCTAAGGCACGGATCAAGACAACCACAAGTTTTGGCAGTAATAAGGTTTGAACGTTTGGGTAAGGCAATGCAAGGGTTTGAGTCGTGAGGGTTTGAACACAACAACACTTTCAGAAATGGCCATGACCTTGAGAATGGAGGATAGGCTTCAGAGTTCTCAAAACTTTTCCACCTGGATGGAAAGGGTTACTATGATCTTGGATGTCAATGATGTCCTTGATCATGTTGACAGTAAAGCAGTAGCTCCAATAGATGTAACTGTCATTATTTCTTAGGCCTTGAAGTTTGGAAGAGCCCAGAGAAGATATTCCTTAACCAAGGGAAGTATGTAGTGGAAATACTGAAGAGGTTTGAGATGTTGGAGTGTAAAGCCATGCACACACCCATGGAAACAAAGTTGAAGCTCCTAGTAGATACTTCGTCAGAATTAGTTGATGTTACTCAGTACAGACATATTATTGGTTCGTTGATGTATCTGGCGAATACCAGGCCAGATATATGTTGTGCTTTGAACACCCATAGTCAGTATTTGGTAGAACCCATACGTGTTCACCTTGTAGCTGAAAAATTTTGATGAGATACCTTAAGGGTACGTTGGAATATGGTCTCTATTATACTGGAGATCATGACTTCAGACTATATGGATATATTGATTTAGATTAGGTTGGAAGTGTTTCTAATAGAAAGAGCACTTCAGGATGTTGTTTCAGTCTGGGGTCAACCATGGCTTCATAGCAGAGCATGAAGTAATCCAGTATTGTTCTCAGCACGACAGAAGCAGAATACATTGTAGCATGTTCCGCCAGTTATGAAGCCATATGGCTTCAGAAGTTGTTGACATGTCTATTCGATCTGGAGATGGAATCCATCGTGATTCTATGTGATAACCAGAGTTTCATAAAGATGACGAAGAAACATGTGTTCCATGATAAGTCGAAGCACATAGAAATATGGTATCACTACATTCGTGGTATGGTGCAGAGGGGAGCTATAAAGCTCCAATATCTTGGCACATATGAGTAGGTTGCATATGTGTTGACTAAGCCTCTATCTCGTGTGAATTTTGAGCACTTCCGAGACAAGCTTGGTGTAGTTCTAAAGGACCTCCCTCGAAAGGGGGAGTGATGTTGATGATACTATGGTATTCTAACCATCAACATGTAGCTCAATTATGATTTTATATCCTAGGGGATTGATCATCCCTGGATAGATCCTGAAGGTCCGGTAAGGACAGTCTGTCAGAGTACCTGTGCATGTACATTCCAGTTCTTGTTAGTAGTGGTATCTCCATTAGGATTTTATATCCTAGGGAATCTTATGATTATTGGGCAAATCTCGAAGGTTCAGTAAGGACGGTCTGTCAGAGTATCGCATGGTAGCTCCATTAGGATTTTATATCCTAGGGAATCTTATGATTCCTATGCAGATCCCGAAGGTCTGGTAAGGATGGTTCTGTTGCCATATGATGATATTGATGATGTTATCTCAGTCTTGTGCTGATGATGTTGATGATATTATCTCAACCTCGTGTTGATGATGTTGATGATGTTATCTTAGCCTCTTGATGACGATGTTGATGATGTTATATCAGCCTCATGCTAATGATTTTGATGATGTTGCATGAACCTCGTGTTGTTGTTGATGATGTTGTATCAGCCTCATGATGTTGCATCAGTCTCGTACTAATTGATTATGTTGTATTAGTGTTATACTAATTGATGTTGATGCAGATGATGATGATGTTACTCTAGCTCCATGTTGTGAAAGATGATGTTGTTGATGATGAGAAATTTTTTTGATGATTTATAGATGTGTCAGTCCATGATCCAGATGTTGATGATGATGTTTCCCTCTCCTTATCCTGATGATGTTGCATTAGTTTATGTCAGTGGAATACCCTTCTTGTTAAGGGGGAGTGTTGAAATATTGTAACTGCGAAGAATATTCTATTTATAATTGAGTTATTTTTTTATAGATCAAATCCCCTTTTTTGGATTGATCATGTCAGGCTTTGTATAAGACCAAATCCCTTTTTGTGGAT
Organism: Picea engelmannii; assembly: GCA_009831015.1. Taxonomy (NCBI): domain Eukaryota; kingdom Viridiplantae; phylum Streptophyta; class Pinopsida; order Pinales; family Pinaceae; genus Picea; species Picea engelmannii. Next base: position 492,320 of record ML786200.1, on the reverse strand, counting down.
TGGTCAAACCATGGTCAAACCATGGTTAAATGGTGTTGTTTGTAAAGTCGCCCCCTAGGGATAATTAAAGTGGTTTTAACCACTAGTTGGAGAATTTGGCCCTGCTTGATGAAAACACATAACCCTAGTGCCTCCTAGACAATATAAATAAGTGAGGAGGTCACCTCATTCTCTCACCCACTCAAGTCACTCATCTAGTGCACAAGTTTTGAAGGAAGCTAAAGTTTGAAGAAGGAGAAGAGAGAGGCACATACTTAGTGTTGGATATTCTTGGTGGTTTAGTTTATTTGTCTTGGCATTTTATTGAAAATCTGTATTAAGGAATTTTTTGTTGGGTTTTCTCCCCCATGAGGGTTTCCCAGGATAAAATGTTGTGTACTTTGTAATTGTGTTTCTCTCAGTGATCCTATTTGTGCTATTATCTTTGAAAAGCATTACAACTTAACAACAACTCTATTGGTAGCCTGGAAGAAGGGTGAAGAAAAATCAAAGAGCATACTCCTTGATGGGGTGAAGGATCACATAATCCCTCACCTCACCAGGAAAATTTCTGCTAAGGGTATGTGGATGGAATGAATGATCTTACCAGAGAAAGAATGAGAACAGGGTGATGGTGCTTCAGGAGATATTGAGAAGTAAAAATATGGTGAAAGGGGAAGGTGTGGTTCACTACCTTACTTTACTTACACAGATCAGGGATGGGCTAGGTGTAGTAGGTGAGAAAATTGAAGAGTCTCAGTTGCTATGTGTGGCATTTAATGGATTTTTGAACTCATGGGATGTGTTCGTGCATGGAGTTGTAGCTTGGAAGAAACTCCCTGATTGACAGTGGTTATGGGATGATTTTGTGCAGGAGGAGATAAGACTTAGTCAGTGGGGATCATCATCTTCACCACACATTGTGGATGAAGAAGGGTTGGATCTTGTGAGAAAAGGAAAGGGAAAGGAGAAGAAAAAGAAGGGTGGAAATAATAACATTGACTTCTCAAAAGTTAAATGTTTCCAATGTCACAAGATGGGACACTTTGCCTCACAGTGTCCAGAGAAGAAGAAGAAGAACCAACCGTAGATGACACCTTCTACATCATTGGATGATTTTTCCAAAAGATTCAAGGAGGATTTTTACTTCATAGCTTGTATGTCTAGTGCAGTAGTCTCAAACATGTGGTTTGTTGACAGTGGAGCATCTTGTCATATGACAGGGTGCAAGGATTTTTTCACTAGGATATAGGAGGGAGGCGTGAATCTGGTCATAGAGCTCAGAGATGACATGCGCTACAAGGTGCAATGGGTTGACATAGTTTCGTTTTAGAGGGAGTCGGGTAAACCACTATGTTTTTCTGATGTACTGTATGTTTCAGGGTTGACAAAGAACCTCATCTCGGTCTCTACTCTGGAGGATAAAGGGTATGAGGTCACCTTACGTAAGGGAAGGGTGTTCGTTAGGTGAGCAGGGTCAAGAAATAATGTGGACACGATGATTGGGGTTCGAGAAGAGAAGGTGTACAAGTTACAGTTTCAGCCAAGGAGAGCATTGGTCAGTACAACCACATACATGGGTGAGTTGTGGCACATGAGGATGGTGCACATACACTTTGGTGCGCTGGGGCACTTGAGATAGGAAGTCATATGTTTGCCTAAGTTCACAATAGGGAGGCATGACCCTTGCAAGGTTTTTGCAATGGGAAAGTATGCCTAGAGACCATTTCCACCAAGTGAGCACAGGTCCAAGGGAGTCTTGGATTTGATTCAGTCAGATGTATGTGTTCCGATGAGTGTGGAGTTAGCGAGTGGCTTCAATTTTTTTGTTTTTTTGTTTATTGATGACTACTCCATGAAGACCTGTATTTATTTCTTGAAGGCCAAGGATGAGGTATTCGACAAGTTTCAGGAGTTCAGGGCTCTAGTAAAGAACTAGATTGGCAGGAAGATTCAGGTTTTAAGATATGACAATGGGGGTGAGTACACCTCCAATGAGTTTATGGATTATTGCACATCAGTGGGGATCAATAAGGAACTCACAAAGCCTTACTATCCTCAGCATAATGGAGTGGCCAAGAGGAAAAACATGACCATAGTTGGAGCAACACGGGTGATGATACATGATCAGGGTTTACCACTTTTTCATGGACGAAAGCTAGTCGCACTATTGTATACATAGAGAACAAGAGTCCCCACATAGTTATGCAGAACTTGACACCCGAGGAGTTATTTAAAGGTACCAAACCGGATGTGATTCATCTTCACATCTAGGGAAACATATGTTACTGTCATGTCCCTTCGAAGAAGAGGGAAAAGTTGGAACCCACAATGAAAAAGGGGTTACTTATTGGATATAGCGAGGCTTCCAAATCCTACAGGATCTTTGTGCCAACACGCAGGAAGTTCATAGTTTGTAGGGATGTACAATTCAAGGAGGAACGTGATTTGAGGAGGTCTAGAGACTTGCCAGCACAGGACTAGTAGGGACATGATTCAGGAGTCAAAATTGAGGAGGCGCAGGGTCAGAGCACATGATCAAAAAGTCAGACACAGGGTACTGATACAGGTATAGGTGTTGAGAGGGAGATGGTTGGACATGATCATCATGATTTAGATGATGATGAGGAGGAGGAGTGTGATGCGGTTCAATAGGAGCAGGGCACTAGGCCACAACTTAAGTGGTATAAGTCCACAATGAATGATCCCAGGATGGTAGGGTTTCCAGAAAGAACCTTCAGACGAAGTAAATCACCAAAGAGACTTGGGAATATGGAATTAATGACAAATGCAGAGCCTTCCAATTATGATTAGGATGCATAACATGGAGTGTGGAAAGAGACTATGATGGAGGAGTACGCGTCCATTATGAAAAATGATGTATGGGAGGTGGTTCCCAGGCCAGAAAGGAAGAAGGTGGTTGGATCCAAGTGGATTTAAAATTTCAAGCATGCAGAAGACATAAGTGTGTACAAGTACAAAGTGCGCTTCGTGGCCAAGGGGTTCTCACAATGAGAGGGAGTCGACCATGAGGAGACTTTCTCCTTGGTGTCCAAATATTCATCGATCAATACTGTTATTTATTTAGAAACATAGATGGGATGGCGCGTTCACCAGATGGATGTGAAGATTTCCTTCCTCAATGGAGTTGTTGAGGAGGAAGTATATGTTGAGTAGATAGAGGGGTTTGAGGTTGGTGTCAGAGAGACACATGTTTGAAGATTGAGGCGAGCCTTGTGTGGGCTCAAGCAAGCACCTCAGGCTTGGTACTCAAGGATTGAAAACTACTTGAGAGAGATGGTTTTCTAGTAGAGCGAGGTAGACTGAACCTGTATTTTCTTGTAGGGGAGGCACATCTCATACTATTGTTGTACATAGATGACCTATTTTTGAAAGGGGACGAATAATTGATAGCAGATTGCAAGACAAATCTTGCAACTGAGTTTGAGATGAAATACCTTGGGTTGATGCATTACTTCCTTGGTTTGGAGGTCTGGCAATAGGATGTCCACTTCCTCTTGGAACAAGGGAAGTACACATTGGAGATCTTGCGTAGGTTCAGGATGACAAATTGTAGGCCCATGTGCAGCCCTCTAGTCACGAATTGGAGGAAGATTGATTCATCATATTCAAAGATAGTAGACCCCACTGTCTATCTTCAGTTGATTGGATCGCTCATGTATATGGTCAACACTCGATAAGATATTAGCTTTGCAGTAAACTCTTTGATTCAATTCATGGCGGACCCTCGGAGAGTACATCGGATTGATGTGAAGCATGTGCTTCACTACCTTAGAGGTACAGTGGATTATGGGTTATTGTATGAGTCTAGTGGTGGAGTGAGGTTAGCAGGATTTACAGATGTTGAATGGGAAGGGTGTGCAGAGGAAGAAAAGATTACTAGAATTAAGATTTTTTGAGGAAGGGTACATGGTTTCCATCTTGGAAGCATGCAAGGCACTGTGGCTGAGGAAGCTACTCTTCGGATTGTGCAGGAAGGAGCTAGAGGCTACAATGATTCACTATGACAATCATATTTGCATTACGCTCTATGAGAATATGGTGTTTCATGATCGTAGCAAGCACATCGATATTAGGTATCACTTCATCCGGGATTGTGTACAGAGAGGATCTGTGAGGCTTGACTGCATATAGACTGGTGGAGAGATGGAAAATATTTTCACCAAGGCACTGAGTAAACAAAAGTTCATGAATTTTAGAGATCAGATGAGGTTGAGGTAGAATCCCTTCCTCGCTAAGAGGGAGTGTTGAGAATGTAGAAAGGAAGGTCTTCCACGCATTGTAGCGTCTTATCATGGTGGAGGACAATGAAACAATAGTCAAGTTGATTAATTTAAATTTTCCTAAAGTCTAACTTAGGAAAAGGACTATTGATGTGTTATATTCTTCAATTGACTTATTGAGCACCTTTTCTAAGGTTAAAGTGAAAATAATTTAAGTGATGGATGTTTTAATATTATCCATGCCTCTTGGAGAGTGATGGATAGTTAATCTTAGCCCTTCATCCTTATGATATTAGGATTTTCTCTTGTTCAAGGGTTAATAAGGAGAACGACTTGGCTAGAGGGTGCATTATTGAGAAACGAGTGAGAGTCAATTTGGATCTTGGGAGGAGCTATCGACTTAGGGTTTGTGAGAGAATATTTTTAGGGAGATAGAGGAGACACTTCTTGCAGAGATCGATCCACTTCTAAAGGTTGAGCACAACTTGATTTCCAAATCTCCAGAGGAGTAGCTAGGGTGACGCAAGGCACACGCAGAGAGTTGTACGGATTACGTAGAAGCTCTTGTTGAGGGTTTTTCTGAAGCATTGGGATTCTAAAGGATAGGAAGAGGGCTATACTTCATCTATGAAGATTAACGTTGGAGTTTTCCTCAATATTTTGGCTAGGCCAATTTTTATTGTAAGAAGATCTCTATATTTTCCTACCGAATAATAAAATCCACAAATCTGCTACACTAGTTTTTCCTTCGGGGTTTTTCCAGAGACTATTATCCAAAACTTTGTGTACTATTGATGTGATTGTTGTTATCTTCTACTTTATATCCTAGTTATTGTTTGTCTGTTGTGCAATTTAATTTTTGAAAATAACTTAGCTGTAACTATAAATAAAAAAAATTGTGGCTCATTTGTTGGGTTTAGAGAAAATTCACAATCCCAATAATTTTACAAGAAATATCATTTCCCATAAAAACAACAATGTCATCTATAGAATTGTATGTTGAGAACCAGTTTCTATGAAGACACATATGATTAGACGCACCAGAGTCTAATAACCAATGTTGATCATGTTGTGAAACATTATAAATAGATAATAACTCATCAGTCATACCTGGACTTATTTCAACATAATTAGCTTCTTTTGCTTCCTTTGTGGAGTTGTCTTTGGATGTTTGTTGTCTTTTCCAACAATCCTTCTTGAGATGCCGTGATTTTCCACAATACCAACATTTTAGTTTACACTTCTTTCCTTTTGACTTAGATCTTGATGTACTTCTTTGATTCTGCCATATTTTTTTATATCGACCTGTAGCCACCATTGCTTCTGATGTTGAGGTTTCTTGACTAGATTTTCTCCTCATCTCCTTAGATAATAGGGCTCCAACAATAGTATCATGATCAATGCCATCCATTGTGTTAAACCACATAGATGTGACTAAATGATCCCAAGATTCATGTAATGAACACAATAGGGCAACTGCTTTGTTCTCATATTCGTATTTTACTTCCATACTGGATAATTGTGAAATCAGAGTATTGAAAGCATTTAAATGATTGACAATTTTACTACCTTCTTTCATTAGTAGGCTATACAACTGCCTCTTCCAAAAAAATTTGTTCATCAAGAACTTTGTCATGTAAAGGCTTTCTAGTCTGTTCCACAATATTTTTTTTGTCTCCTCTCCGACGATATTAAACTTAACTTCATCTGCCAGACACAGACGAATGGTATTGAGAGCCCTTGCATCCAGATCTTCCCACCCTTGCATCCAGATCTTCCCAGTCCTCGTCTTTCATACTTGCTGGTTTCTTTTTCTTTCCCACCAACAACTTTTGTAATCCTTGTTGTACGAGCAGATCCCGCATCTTGAGCTTCAATAGCTCAAATTTATTTTTGTCATTGAATTTCTCCACCTCAAACTTTGAACTCTGTATTTTTTCCATTAATGCAAATGAAAACACCAAAAATAAAAACCACCTTAAATGTATCTTATGCATTCCACCTATTTATCCATAAAGGTGATCCTTATTAAACTATATCTTTTGCTTAATGAAAAGAAAAATCCACTTCCATACCATAACTTTACACGATGGTGAATAATCATACCTTTTGACAAGACTTTCCAGGACTTTCAGAGTTATCACTCCCCTTGCTAATCGTGAAGGGCAATGATCTCCAAGTTATCGTGCCCCCTATATGTCGTGGGGATTGATGATCCCCAAAAATGGCTATCACGCCCGTGGATCAATGATCCCCCAAAAACTTGAAATCGTAATTTTGAGAGCGACTATCACCCCTCCAACACGACTTAGGGGGAGATAGGCCGAAAATTATCGCCCCCCTGCAATGAATTCATTCTCTTCCAGCACGCGACACATGGATCGAGGTTTTTCCAACACTTAAATTTCCCAATGGCTCTCATAAACTCACGCAAATCTGCTAGACTCGACTCACCTACTCTGACACCACTTATTGTTTAGCGAGAGCACAAACGCTAACAAATTCATTAGCAAATAACACAAGACAACAATAATCACACAAATGAATACAACGAATTGATGTGGTTAAACTATTTAAAAGGGAAACATTTACGGGGAAATGATAATTGATTTTCTTATTGTTCAAGGGAGAATTACAACATCCAAACTCGGGTTACAACCATCTCTCACACTCATCCCCCACTTTACCTCTACGAACTTACATAGATATAACATCTTCCAACAATTACATAAATGTAAAGTGCACCTAACCAATTCTATTTTTAGTTGATTTGTTTCAACTAAACTCAAAGTAATAGGAGCCAAGAATCTACTCATATAAAAAAAATCATGAGAAATTGATTGGCATTGTTTCAACAACAAAAAATATTCAAAACTCTTGTGCATACATAAAATTGCATTGAAAAAGACTACGAAGTCTGAATGTTTCAAACTTGTGCTAAATTGTGAGGAAAACTTCTTGTTGCTTGTTCTTTAAAATAAAACATGAAAACATGTCCTTCCGAAATATAGCTTTCATAAGTAAATGACCATAATGATTTTTCTACATGTTGTAAATTGTAAATGGTCCAAAATTCCAAAATTTATTGGCTTGACTTCAATACCCTATTTTTATTCATAGTACATTACAATTTTTTTCAAATTATTAACACTTATTTAATTTTTAAATTATTATGTTTATTTAATTTTCAATTTATCAAACTCAAAAACTACACTTCACCCATTTCTTGTTTTAGATTGAGATTTCATTCTACAATACTCTCTTCTTTTCATATTTATTAGAGGGTTATAATCTTACTTTGGTCTAATATTTCTACACGTAGGTTTTTTTATTATATAACTAAGATAGTTATATGTAAGATGTTTTTTTAACATTTATTTTTTTTATTTTTTTATTATTTTTATTTTTTTTATAACTTTATTGTTAAATAATGGCGGGCGACTGCAATTTTTTGAACTGGTTCCCTGTAGATTGGCGCCATCGACTGTTGAGCGACCGCTTCCCATTGCGCCTCCATAGACTACAACCTTGCGCCTGATCTTGTCGACGACACCCGGTCTGAGGCCTTCAGCACTTGTTTTGACAAACTGGAACATCCCCCTTCTTTGAGGTTTGAACTGTCTCTATCGGTGGTTTGCTTTTCCGTTTAGCAACTTGGTTAATGTGCAGCTCTCAGCTGGATTCTCGGTCGACACACACCTTTACAAAGCCTCGAACATTGGGTTTTGGAGGGATCTTCCCTGAGTGATCTTACAGACCTTTCTCTGGGACTTTGTGCTGACTTTAGCTGCGACATGTTTATGCTCCCTTTCGGTTGGTTGGTTTCTCTGTTTTCACTTTTGTCCACTGTCCAGATGATTCATTTGTAATCTGTCATCTTCTGTCATCTACCAGCTACTAGTCAGCTTTTGCGGTGCTCTCAGACACCTTCAATAATATACTTAGACAGTCTGACTCGTAAACTGGTTGAGGGTTAAGCTATTTTTTCCACCAACTTCTCCTCTCTCCTGTAGACCCTTTGGTTGGCCTCCAGACTTGACCATCTTGTTGGAAAATGGGAGACCCATGGGACCATCCGTCCATGCTGGCCTCGATTGATGAGCTCTGCTCCAGCCACTACAAGACGAAACAGTCGTCATCTACAGGATTGAACACTGGCCCTTTAGCCCCTGTTGCTACATTTCGTTCAAAAACACAGCTGGGTTTAAATAATAGTGGCGGTACTGGTCAGGATTCCAACTGAAAACCAGCCAGAACCACCTGTCGATGTTCAGAGTCAATCAATACTCCCACACATCAACAGAGACTGGCAGAGGTCCACTACTCCCACACTAGTAAAAGCTAGTCCGACTCCCGCTCTACAGCAGAGACTGGCAGCGGTCCATCAGCACAGGGACCGACCTGGGACATGGACCCCAACCTCCGGACCCACCACTTGGAAACGAGGGATACACAAACGCCATCATCGCGTCTGGAAACCTAAAAACAAACATCCCAAGCTCATCCTCGGAATGGATGTTGGGCTCACCGATGCTTGTAACCTGGCCCTGTGTGCCCTGGTTGGAAGACTGGCATACAAAGAAAATTGCAAGCAATCTTTAGAAACCTGGATTTCTTTCCACTGGGAGCCGATCCTGGGCTACATTCCTAAATTTCACTTGCTGCAACATGGATGGTTAGGCTTCATTTTCAATAAGCCAGAAGACACAACTCTCATTCTGGACAGGTTCTGGCAGATAAATGGAGGCAGCCTCATGCTCAAAAGATGGAGGCTAGG
>ML786200.1:452240-463479 GCA_009831015.1 Picea engelmannii | reverse complement strand
ATTAATAACATAATTATAATATACATATATGCTTTTTCTACATTTAGTTATTAATGCTATGTATATAAATACATAACATAGATTATTATAATTTCTATAAAAAATAGAACACAAATAATCACAAAAATTATAATAAAAATAATTATAAAAATTACAATAGAAATAACCATAATGAAAAGATTAAAAAAGTCAAAACAATTGAACACTAAAATAATGAAAAGATTTAAAAAAATCTCAAAACACTTAATATTAAAACACTAAAATTAGAAATTTAAGTATTTTTGTATACACCAATAAAGCTGGGTTGCGGCATCATATATAATACTAAGATAAACTCAAAACTGAAAGAAAAAAGTCTCACTTATGGGTTATTTCCAAGATGCATATGATATTAAAGAAAGACGTTTTCTATTTGTTTTGTTGTGTGTTATGATGTTATTTTTGTTGTTTTATGTAGAAATGGATTCAGTTTATTAAAAAATTATATAGATTTAACAACATGTTTTTTTAGATTTAAATTGTTTAACACTGTAGATCTCATGTGGGTTGATGATGATGGATTGTGGGTCAATAAAGGCTTTTTCTTGGCAGATGACACATACAAACTTATGTACGAATGTATGCGTCACTCATATGTTGAGATCCCGACAGGTACTAAGCTTCTGTCATCTCTTCTGACAAGTTCTCAATAGCTGGACTCCGATCTGTGATGTGGTAAGGAAAATGCCACTGGACACGTGATTGACATGAGCTTTAGGGAGGGTCGACACATGCGGTCCCTGCCTTGAGGAGTTAACCACTGTGTACTTACTCATCTTGTAGTTAATTCTCCCCCAAACTCTTTAGCATCTAGCCTTCCCGTGCATAAATCTTCGGAAAAGATTGGAGGTTCCGGACGCAACAAAGCCTTTGGTTTTAATGCGTGAACTAATCACAAACTCAAATGCTGGAAAGTTAGGCAACCCAAGTCTAGCTGTGTCCTTAGAAAGGATATCGCCATGGACATAGTTTCTAGTTTAGCGGAGAAAGCACTTGTTGGTAAGTTTTTTAATTCCAGATTGACAAAAGCTCAGTTGTCGGATTGGATCTTGGGTTTTTGGAAGCCTCTGTTAGGTTACAGTTCGAGGTTCTGTCTCCTCTCCAATCACTGGATTATTTTTCATTTTCTTTCTGAAGAAGATCTGCCGAGAGTTATGAACTCTTTGTGGATAGTAGGAAGATGAGTCTTATTGCTTAAAAGATGGGTTCCTGGTTTCAATCCCCTTTCCAAGAGTTTCAAAAAAAGGTTTTTATGGATGTTGTTGCTAGATTTCCCAATCGAGTTTTGGTCCGTTAAAATTTTTGAAGCGGTTGCCAACACTGTCAGGAGGTTTATTTATTTTGGTGAGCGCTCTCTCCACTGGAATAACAAGCGACTTGCGTGGGTGTTGGTGGAAATGGACCTTGACAGAGGTCTTCAAGACTCTATTGATATTTTTATCAGAGACTCTCTCCTCTGTCAATCGGTTGACTACTGGCGAGAGCCATTTCAATGTCACTTTTGTTGGTAGACATGATATCTCAACGCTTTTTGTCCAAAATCACTAGAGCATTTGGATAACAAAGTGCAACCTTTGTTTGCTAATAACATAGATGGAAGCTACAATTCTGAGATTTTAGACCCTGACTCTTTCATTGGTAAGATGCAGTTTTTCTTTCCCTCTTTCTTTGATAAAATCTCCTCCGACGAGTTTACTTATTTAAAAGATAAGAGTTGAGTACAAGAGATTTTTGGAGATTTTTGGGATCTTCTTTTGAAAAATTTGGATGATTCGAGTATTCGCCCTAGTTTCGGCTCTGTAGATCAGGGTTTTTGTTGTTCACCACGATGCTCCCCTAGTGACACACAACCCCTACCTCCCCCAAAAATTTCTTTGACTCTTATTGACCACTTGGGACTTTTTGACTCCACTATACACACCACCTGTGTAAATGGAATGCCTTGAGTCTCCAGCTTTACTAAAACTGACTACCCCTTTAGATGGAGCTTGTTTTAAACCTGAATGTCCTCTCGCCCCTTCGAACAACCCTTCCTGTTTTAAGAGCACTCAGATCCCATTGACCAAGTCAATCGCAACCTTATCACCCATACCCCTCCCTTCTTCCGATAACTCTGTTCCCTCTCACGTTGACCGAATAAATGTGACTATTCATAAAAAGACCAAGCAACGTCTACCTAAAAAACATCCCTGGGAAATCGAAGGAGGGCTGACAAGTTTTGAAAACTTAGTCACTACTACTGTTGAACCTGACCCTTCGATTGTTCCCTCTCCTTTTGTTTCCATTCTTATCGTTTCTGACAGACCTTCTTCTCCGGCCCTTAGAGCATGCCAGTCGTTCCGCTTTGTTCCTAAATGATTATTTTCTCCTTCAACCTTCATGGGTTTGGAGGACCCACTAAATTATCCCGCCTCAAGTTTTTTTTTGAATCAGGCTAAGCTCAACATTATTTTACTTCAAGAGACTATGGTGGATGGTGAAAAGGAGAAATTGTTATTTCTACAATGCCTTCCAAACTGGAATGTTGTTGCTTTGGATCCTAATGGTCGTTCAGGTGTTCTCTTAACTGGTTGGAACCCAACTTATGTTGAGTTTTGTGCTTTTGGAACTATTGCATGTATTTTCTTGGAAGATAGATTTAAACACTCAGAGGATATGGTGAAACTCCTCAATTGTTATGCTCCTTATAAAGATAAGGAAGTATTTTGGCAACAAATCTCAGAATTTGGTTTACTGAGAGAAGAAGGCATTATTGTTGGTGGCGATCTAAATTTCACTCTCTCAGCCAAGGAGGTGTGGGGGAATCTGTCTTGATTTTATCCTCTTGTTGATTACTTTTCAAACATCCTCCTTAACTCAAGTTTAGTGGATGTTCAACCGACCCAACTCACTCCAACTTGGAGGAATGGTAGAGCTGGGATAGCTGGAATCTCGAAAAGACTTGATCGATTTCTCATCGATGAAAATCTCCTTGGAAACCATAGCAGGGTAAAATCATGAAGCTGGGTAACACTTTCATTACAATCGGGTCTCAAAAATTCCTAGCGACAATTTTTCGGCCGAAAAAATGTTTCTAGGAATTTTTTCAGCCGAAAATTTGCACATCAAATTGAACGGTGCGCTGACGTCGCCCTCAAAATTTGTGTACAATGTTTTTCAGATGAATTATTTTTCTGTGGTAAGCATATTTCGACCGAAAGACTTTTCGACCAAAATGTTTATTTTTAACGGATTCCGTTAAAAACTAGGTTTCGACCGAAAGAATATTTCGGCCGAAAACCTAAAAATGGGACTGTTTGCAGGAAACAACAAATTCTCTCCATCTTACTTGGTCTTTCGAGGTAGCAGACTCCTTTAAATACTCATAATTTAGTTTCAGAATTGATACCAACATTTTTAAAATTTAATCTACTTTCATTGGATATTATTTGATTTCATTTTCATTGTTTTTATCTAATTTTATTTAATTTTATAAAAATATCACTACATAATATTTTTAGGTGAGATTATGATTTGGTGAAATGAAAAATCCATATCTCTAAAAATACACAGTGGAAAATTATGGAAAATTTATATTCATAATCCTTAAACTGTTCTCTTATTGCTTTTGTGCGTGGTGAAACTTACTATTGCAAGCGAGTCTCCAAGTATCAACGACTATTGCTCATGGTTGTACGCACCTATTGCTCTAGAACCAGTAGCAAGTCATGAGGCGTGGGCGGATCTAAGAGCCTCTCCTCAAATAAAAAAAGAAATGAGTAAAGGGGCGTAGGCGGATATACTAGCTCTCCTCACTATTTGATAAGCCATTAAGCCGTCCAGAAGCCAAGTCCAAAGCCTTTAACCTATAGCGGCCGACTAGGTTCAACAGAAGCCTTTAGACGTCGTAAACCAATCAATATAAAGAAAGCATGCTGTCGTTACTTACATTGATTCATCATTTGGGGAGCATAGGACAATCAATTAATTTTGAGGAGCTGGATGCATGAGTCTTATGCCGAGAGATCAGGCTAAGTGCATAGACTAAAATAGTGTATCTATGGCTAACAGACATATATATGGACTACGCGGAAAAGGATAGCACTCGGATTTCACTACAACTTAGAGCACTTACACTATAGGACTAAGGCAAGTAGTCTAAACTATTAGTTTTCTGAAACTCACTACAACTTAAGACAATAGCTTTGGGCTTTATTTCTCTTTTTCAAAGAATGGAGACTGAAAGAAAGGTATCTTTTTCTGGGTACAACCATTTCTATTTATTCTTTTGAAAATAAACGACCAAACAACGACAACTGGCTGGTGCTTGCCTTGGCTACTTTTCGTTACTGCGCTGATCTTACGGCTGGTGGGGAGGAATGAGAATGGATAAGACAAACACAGTTACGCAATAAAACAATTATTTTACTACATTAATAAGAGTTTCACTTAGGAATAGTGCTTCTTTCAAAGGATATAACTTATAAGCTTATTCGCTTCTGCTCAGAAGTGACTCTCTCTTTCTTTCCAATAATGACAGAATCTCATATATAATAGAGATCTATTATTGATAAGAAGGGAAAAGCTTACACTCTCTATAGCTTCACTCTATGGCTTGTCTCTAGAGCTAGTACCGGGGAGACCTTTCACAAGGCTTTCCCTAGTGAGACAGATTGAATAATTAGAAATAGAATTATAGATCTCTCTAACAAAATCTATCTTGAGAAAAAAAGAACTCTCTACACGAACTACACAAACTCTTTCTCTGTACTCAAAATTGATATAGAGATCTATAAATAGAACTGCTCTCTACCGAGATACTTCTCTAACTTGATCTATCTCTATAACAAAGAAATATATAAAATATATACAAATCTTATCTACTCTCTAGATCTATACGACCTATAAGGGACAAGCTTGCTAGAAGTTGCTTAGCTTTAAGTAGATTACAACACAATTCCAATTCTATCTAATTCCATTTTTGTATAATCACAAGGGCATTCCATGCAACTAAGTCATAGACTTCTATAAATAAAGTGTATAAAGGCTAATTGACATGGAGCTTACTGTTGCCTGTAACCTTTTACCAGAAGCCAAGCCCACAAGCCTTTCCCCCTTTTTCCAGATGCCAGAACCTTATTATTGCCAAGAGCCTTGAACCCTTGAGCCTTGAGCTCTTTGCCAGAAGCCTTTCACCTTTCACCTTAAACCTTAGGCAAACCTTAGGTCCCTTAAACACCTTTCAATTTTAGCCTTCATCAACAGAATCAACAAGTACCGCAGATGCTAGTCCAAAGTGAAATTTTCTTTTGAATCACGTTTCTCTCTATGTTAGCCGGGATGGATTCTTTGAGCATATCAATACCACGTGCTGCTTGCCGAAGGGAGGTCTAGGTCTCTTGCTTACTTACGATACATATAATGGGATCCCGCCCACACCTATAACACCCTGCCGGGGATCTATATGTTTTAGAGGAGGGCCTCCTAGAATGACATTTGGGCTAGGCTAATAATTGGCTTGGATACCCGGATGAATGATCCAATCGGCTGGTACACTCTAATCAAATGGGATGGTGCACTACTCGACAGAGATAAAGGCAAGTTGAAATAAAGCTATTACCGTAAGGCTTAAGGCTAAGAACTAAAGCTATTACCTTAGGGCTAAGACCAGAGACTGAAGCTATTCCATACCGTAGGCAAGTTACCTTGAAATCACACTAAACAGGTGAACACAGTAGTTTCATACATAAAAAACTTATCCATGCATTATTACAAGGTGCCAACTGACAAGAAATACATTTAGCCATGTGTTTTGTTTACTTACGAGCATATTGATTGAGCTATGGTTTTGACAGACAATCATGACGTTTCTATATGATTTCTATATGATTGGTTGCTTGTAATCATTTTCTTTATATGACCTATAGCCCATCATAGCCAGCAGTCTGAGCTCCCCATGCTTGCCTTGGGTGGAGAGATAGAGTCGGCGTGGAAGGGGAAGTGAATGAATTGAAGTGAATGCTTGAACTAAGGCTAAGAGACTAGGGACTAAAGCTAAAGAAAGAAACCATAGGGCAAGAGGCAGTCCATCTGTAATAAATAGGTACTACTAGTAATGCCATACTAAGCATTTATAGGTGTCATTAGCTCCCCAATCAATTCCATTGACTAGGTATTACCATTTACTTTGTTTGTATAATAACAAGGCATAAAGATCACACTAGTAAACATCATACTTTTATAATAACAATATGTTTCGTTGGCCCATATTATTAAAACCTTAACCTTAGCGAGCTGGAGCGTCTTATGCCGCCGGGATTCAGATTCTTCTCTGCCGGGAGTCTTATAACAACCATGAGTCTTCAATCGGGAGATTGGGGAGGGGAGGTTGAGGAACTGGATTCTTTTCATTATTCTGCTAAATTCATAAACGAGAGAGAAACATATTGTTGGAGATCAGGAAACCCTTATTCTTTTTGGAGCTGCATACAGCTGCTTGCTAGTAGGATGCGGTTACACAACAGGTATGAAGAGATATGGGCTTTCACTCTATCTTTTGAAAACAATGGAGACTACTGTGGCTAGTCTATTAAGGCTGCCATGGAACATGGAACTAAGGCAAATAAATTTGCTTTCTTTTTACTCTAGCTCTAGATTGATATACAATTACGAGATAAATAAATATTGAAATAATCTCTAGATCAAATCAATAAAAGAAATACATCTATATACATATTATACTCCAGATCTACATTTCACTTTGCTAACTAACTCTTTATTATAGCACATGTATTTTACCCCTTTGTTCATCATATTCACACGGTCACATATGCACTAAAGAAGTCTTTTTCCTTTTACCTTATCCAGTGGTCGTTGCCATACATACATATAATCTCTACAGATCTAAATCTCTATAAATATCTCTAAAGATCTAAATCTCTATAAATATAACTAGATATAGATTGATACTCTATGCGTGATGTGAAAAAAGGGTATTTTTAGATTTTACTTTTAAGTAAAAATTAAGATACATACAAGGTGTAGGAAAACATGTGTTTAAAATCTGCAACGTTTTCAGCTTGTTCAACTTAAAAAAATTCTAGAAATTATAATATTCATCCGTTAGATTCAAAATTATAGTCATAATAAAATAGAGTCTCTTTAGATTGTTGCAGTATATTTCGTTTCTTAAAAACATAAGTTTAATAATAGATACATTGTTGTGGGATAAAATAACTCATTATCATTCCTTTCATGTTTAAGGAACATACTGTTAAACAATTGTCAAATTGGCATAT
This sequence comes from Picea engelmannii, assembly GCA_009831015.1. Lineage (NCBI taxonomy): Eukaryota > Viridiplantae > Streptophyta > Pinopsida > Pinales > Pinaceae > Picea > Picea engelmannii. The sequence continues at coordinate 456,163 of ML786200.1, read as the reverse complement.
CAAATCTTAATAAAAAAAAATTGAAAAATAGTCATTGGAAAGCTAAAAAAATTCTTCACAAGTTTTGTTTTTACTATAAAGTGAAATTATAAATAAAAAAAAAATACTTTTGTATGTCGGAAGTTGAAGAACTTGTGAAAATACAGTTTTTTTTCTCATAAAACAAGCAAAAGTGTAACCCATCTTCATGATTTTACCCAACATTATTCGGTCCTGGATCAATTCCACAATTTCTGATCATAACCCGTTATGCTTACAAATCGAGAAGTCTTCCCAGAAATCAACCCCTCCCTTTAAATTTAATAGCTTGTGGATTTCAGATCCGAGATTCATTGCTACTATTAGATCCACTTGGAAAGAAATGAATAGTTGGATGAATAATTCATCAATACATCTGTTGTGCTCCTAATTAAAGCATTTAAAGAATTTTTTTATTCAATGGCAGTGATTAAAAAAGAAGCAACTTCACACAGAGTTGTACAACATTACAAAAAATGACACAAATATTTGAGAAATACCCCGCTCAGATCTTCGGGCAAGAAGATTTTGATACGTTGAGATCACTCAAACAAAGGAAAGATTTAATTCTTTCATCTAAAGAGTCCACCTGGAGGCTCAAGAGTCGACCTATATGGATTGCGAAAGGGGATAAAAACACTAAATTTTTTCATTAATATGCCACTCAAAAAAGATGTCAAAATACTATTTGGGATATATCTGATGATGAAGGGAATCTCAAATCATTAGAAATTGAGATCGAGACTGCCTATAAGCATTTTAAAGCTCAATATAGCGCAATTGACTAAGAAGACATTGCTATCCAAATCAATGTACTCAAGAATGTTCCCCGTTTCTTCAATGATGCTAATAATGAAGAGATTGGTAAATTTGTCACTATTGAGGAGGTCAAAGATATTGTCAGCAAAATGCCAAAGGAAAAACGCCCCGGTCTAGACAGATGCACACAAGAACTTTTTCATACTTTTTCCGACATTATGGGAGAGGAGTTACAAAAAGATGTTGAGGATTCTAAAAGCACATGATTCATTCCAGGGGAACTTAACGCTACTTTTTTCTCTCTTATCCCCAAAGTTAGCAAACCAGATACTTTCAATGATTTCAGGCCTATTTCCCTGTGCAACTTTGTCTACAAAGTAATTTCTAAAATTATAGCATCCTAGATCAAAGAAAAATTGGCTTCATGCATATCCTTTGAACAATTTGGCTTTCTTAAGGACTGGTTGATCTTTGATGTTGTTGGAATTACACAGGAATGTTTACACACATCAAAGACAAAGAAACTAAGTACAGTTATATTGAAGTTGGACTTAAAGAAGGCTTATGATAAAGTGAGTTGGCAATTTATTAGGTTTTTGCTATTTCACATTGGCTTACACAATGGATCATGGCCTGTATTACATCTATTAATATGGTAGTCCTCGTAAATGGAGTTCCAACTTAATTTTTCAAGAGTCATTGAGGTTTATGTCAAGGATGCCCTCTGTCACCATTATTATTCCTTTAGGTTGTTGAGTGTTTAAGCCGATTAATGAAACAAGCTGTGGATTCAGGATTGTTTCAGGGTCTTAAAGTAGCAGCTGGTACTTTCATTTCACACCTCTTTTTTGTTGATGATGTGCTCATTCTAGGAGATGGTAAGTATGAGGACTAGATGGTGTTTAAATCTCTTCTATCTAATTTTTGTCAAGCATCTAGGATGGATGTAAACTACCATAAGTCATGTTTCCTTGTACAAAACATAGACCAAAGTCCAGAGCAAAGACTGAAGACAACCTTTAATATTTAGTTTGTTTGCATCGATCAAGGAATGAAATACTTAGGTTTTTTCCTTAAACTAAACAACTACAGGGTGGTTGATTGGAATTGGATGATACAAAAGATCGAAAAGAGGATTGGGAATTGGACTTTTTGTTGGCTTTCTTTAGGAGGCAAAGTTACTTTAGCTAAATCACCACTGCAGAGTATACCTATTTATTGGCTTAGTCTTGTAAAGATCCCCTCTTCCATACTTCATAGAATTCAACTACTTATTGCAAACTTCATATGGAAAGGAGCAAAAAAAAGTACAGGATACCACTTAACAAAATGACAAAATATTTCTAGGCCAAAAGAAAATGGAGGATGGGTTATTAAGAATATTTCTTGATTTGCACAATCTTTGGCTGCAGAGTCTTGTTGGAGAGGATTATTTGGGAAAGGTTTGTGGAACTCAATTCTAAGCAAGAAATATTTAAAAGGTCTAGACATAATATCTTGGATGCGAAGAGAGCAACAAAAATTCCTAGGAGTTTCTATCATTTGGAAAAATTATATGTATTTCCTTCCTCTCATCAAAAGATGGCTGGCTTGGTCGATCGGTTCTGGTAAATGAGTTATATTTGGGTATGATCCTTTTATTGGCTACAATTCTTCATATAAACTGGCAGGTCCCTTACTCCAACATCTAAACAATTTAAATATATTTTCCTTAGCGCATGCAACTATCCAGTCGAATCTGGATTAAATGAAAGATGGTTCAAGGCAAACCAACTTGGACTGATAGGCGAGATGAAGACAAAATGGAATGATTTTGTTACAATGTTAAGGAGTAGTGGTATCCAACTAAATAAATCAAGTGACAAGGTTGTTTGGTCATGGAACAAAGCGTCGGGTGATGTAACTGCTAATTTAGCCTATCATTCCATTTCTTTCCTAAATTTTATGGATGAAAATAAATGGTGGTATAAATTTATCTGGAAAGTAAACATCCCAGTCAAGATTATTTTCTTTATGTGGCTTTGCTTGAAGGATTGTATACTTTCTGGCATGAATTATAAAAAGAGAGGAGGTATTGGTCCATCGGTTTGCAGTCTATGTCTAAGAGATGAAGAGTCAACCACTCATCTTTTTGTGGATTGTAATACAACTCAAAACATTTGGTATGAAGTTATAAAATCTCTAAAGATTATAGGAGATTGGAATTGTTCCTCTATAGATGAAAACTTGAAGATCTGGTTTTTACAATTTCCAAAAATGAGACATATTCCTTACTTGGTGATATGGGGAATATGGAAATTCAGAAATAAAATTCTATTTGAAAATTGGAACAGACAAGATTCCAGGATAGTTTCTAAAATTATCCTTTCTATTAAAGAACATGACAAACAGAGCATATTTTGCAAGAGGCAATGGAAATAATTTGAAAGCTAAACTACTAATTGAGTTGACTTTAGATGCTGCATTGGTTTTGTCACCATGCAACATTGGGATCATGACCATGCTATAGTTTACTCCCGTAACTGTTGGTGTGTGTGCATTGGTTTTGTCACCATGCAACATTGGGATCATGACCATGCTATAGTTTACTCCCGTAACTGTTGGTGTGTGTCCAGATCACTCTAGACCACCACTATGGGTCATTAGTTACTCATGTATCATATATCTATTGTAAATTATTCACTCTTTGAGTGTGGAATACGATTAATGAGAATTCTTTCATTCTTTCTCTCCTTCTTTCTCAAATTCTCTGTGCAAATGTGTGTATTATTGTTTAGCTAGATCTATTCTGTGCAGTTTCAACACATTTACAATCCATATATATTTGAAAATTTCACTTGATTCATAATAGAATAACAGATAGATTTAACAACTCAAATCTACAGATCCAACAATATCACAGACTTTTGACAAATATATATATAAAAAAAACATAATACATTTGGAATTTGAAATACTGATTAAAAAATAATAAAACTCAGCCCTTTAATCCCTTTATTAAGAAACAAGGGTTGCATGGCAACGTAGTCCCTGCCGAGGTAGATAAATTAAATTGCAGATGTAATAAGGATGGCGAGGTAAGTGGGAAAGACATGTTAAACAACATCAATTGAATTAAATGTAGATTTAATAAGGATTGAGAAAAT
>ML786200.1:403704-418845 GCA_009831015.1 Picea engelmannii | reverse complement strand
GCCAACCAATTCTAACTCCAAACGCATATCGAGGCAAATCAGTGATCTTGCATACGAACTCTGTAGCACTGGGTTCAAAGCGCACTGGCTTCAAAGCATAGTACTGCCAGGTTGACTGCGTTCAAAGCATAGTATGACAGCGAATGACAATGAGAAAGAGGTAACCATAATCTCAGTTGATTTAAATGAAGTTTACGGTCTAAACTTGAATTAAAAGATTTATAAACTAATTTAACCATTCCAAATATGCATTGGAATAAGCGAAGGCTGCAATAACGCTTTAAATYTCTAAACCAATCAAATGTTAACAAATATGTGTATGTTTATTTTTTAAAATAAATAAAAACAAATGTGGTAAGTTAAACATTACAGTTTCAAAAAAAATTAAAAAGTCAACCTAAACAAATGTCAGGTCAGCGATGAACTCATCGCTATAGTCCCTGCGCCTTCGGCAGGGACTAATAATAAAACTACCGACCTTTATTAATGGGTGATCGTTCAGTAAATAAAAATACAAGACAATTGTCGAGCTTGAACGAAGTGACTGCATCAGAACTGAACATGCATAAGCCAGAATGGCCACTTCATGGAAGGAACATATCTGAAATGACATCGCAGGCAGTGACTGTGTTGAGATCTGCCAATAGCCAATGTGGCTCCTCGTCTTATAATAAAAATGAATTAATCCAGAGATTCTCCAGACAGGATGCATGAATCTTGCACAAAGCATAGATATTCAATCCCCAGAATATGAAGAAAAATTGTCTTCTGCACTATCTGGCCTCAAACGTGCTAGTAAGAATGGCTTTATTTGCATTCATTTTTTCCGACCAATTCTTCGATATCAGAAAATTTTTAGATAGTTCGCCAGCTACATGCCTCATATCAGGTCTACTGCTAGGATTTGCATCCAAACACATCGCTGCAAGTCGTGAAACTTTCTCAGCACCATCAACAGGGTAAGAATCCTTCAGCCGAGGATCGATCCACGATCTCAGTCTGCCCAAACAGTCAGGCCCAGAAACAATGGAAGACAAAGCCTCGATGGGCGACACCCTCGTGTACTCTTTCTTCGCTGCATCATAATGTAATTTCACAGGATCCTGCCCAGATAAAAGCTCCAACAACACCACTCCAAAAGCAAACACATCGGTCTTCTGAGAAATCACACCATTTGCGGCATATTCTGGAGCCATGTAACCCTGTGTACCAACAATTCTCTTACTGGATGAACGCCTGTAATCCCCACTAGTGACCCCAGAACCCTCCTCCGTAATCTCTGTACTCGAAGATGCCCTAACAGCGGATTCACCAATTAACTCATAGGTACCAAGATGGGCAATCATTGCCCTGAAACCAGATTCCGCAACGATCACACTGCTGGATTTCATGTATTTGTGAACATAACGCAAACCTGTATAATGATGAAGATATTCAAGCCCTTGAGCCACATCAAGAGCGATCTGCATCCTGGAAAGCCATGAAGATAGCACAGTATATCCAGGCATTCTGCTACCCCTCAGGCATTCCCTCAGGCTTTCACCCTCCACATACTCATAGACAAGATAGAGATGTCCCCCCTCCCCACACCAACCCAGAAGCTTAATAATACTCCTATGGTGAAGATTACAGATTTCTCTCAATCTTGCCATAAAATCACTCAAATCCGTTCGGCTCCTTTCTGTGACGACAACGGACTTACCTCTCAGCGTGCACTTCCAGACAGATGAATTCCCGAGCTTTCCAGAGCAGAAATTCTTGGTCGCCCTCTTGATTTCATGGAATGAATAGACGTTGGGATTGTCTGGAAGCAATTCTTTCAGGCTTGCCAGAGATTGGGCACTGCTCGTAGAGATTTCGGATTCTTTTGAGAATTGGGTGGAGCTTCTGGGGTCCGTGCTCCTGCTCATAAGCACCTCGTCTGAATGATGGGGTCTTCTCGGAATTGGCTGTGCCACCATTTTGGGTTTGCTTCGGCACATGATGCATCATAAACGCCCTACTCAAACTACCTTCCCGTTGCCCACAAAAACAAGTACCCAACTTCTTAACAATTGGCCACGATGATCATGAAACATACGTTCGGTGTCTTAAAGTATTATGTCGGTCGTTGGTTTTGCAGCAATTGGTTGCTCGGCCTGTGGACGGGGTCCGAATTATAAAAATAATTCTATTGTAATAAAGAATTCAATAATAATATTTTTATTTCGTAATTCTGATGAGTAAAATAATTACCCCGAAAGGTGTAAACCTATTGATAATGGGCACATTTAATAGGTTTTTAGTTCTTAATACGTTTTTTATGGACGAGATTAAATATGCCTAGAATATTCTTAGTCGTCACAATAAATGAATGGCTCTGATTTCATCCATTAACTTCCACTCTGTTATAAAGACATCCGTTTATATGTTTATTTTTTTACATTTACTTAATTGTGTTTAAAAATTACTGTGTTCACTAACTTATTGCCAAGTCTACCTGATTAAAAAATATTAAGATATTCACACAGAGTGATGGCAGCGTTTCTGTGCTGACGGCGTTTCGTTTTAATATGTCTTTCGACATTAATCAGCCATGTAATTGTGGCTGTGCTAGTTTACTCCAAAACTCAACAATTCTGAACTACAACGAAAATCTCCGAACAACAAGGTCTCCAGAGTTCCAATCCCAGCTCGCTAGGGATCTCAAGCTTTGCAAAGTTGCAGGTTTGGCTTAATTCTTTCGTACAGCAATGGGCAGGTTTTAGGTACCTTGTGGTCTGTTCATGCCCTGGAAACCAATATTTAAGCCGTGTAATGAATAGATTCTGGGAGAATCTCAGCGGAGCTATTGTCAGATCACGCAGTATTTTTTTGAAAAAACAGATTTAGAATTTGTTTAATCTTTTAACTAAATAGTGTTATGTGTGTATAAATACTGTTTAATCTTGTCGTGACTAAGTTTCATGTAAGCAATATACACCCTGTAACAATTAATGGTCTAATTAAAATTACTAAGGTTGACTATTTACTCTAATCTCTATCATAATACATATAGTTTGCTTTAAAATTTTATTATTGAAATTTGATTTTATTTTTTAACATTTAGTATTTGGAATCTCTATGATAATAGATATAATTTGCTTTAAATTTTTATTATTGAAATTTGATTTTATTTTTTAACATTTAGTATTTGGAAAATAGAGAAAAGGAAAAGATAATTTTTTTTTTTAACATTTAATATTTAGAAAATAGAAAAAAAGTAACAATAAGCAATTTTATATCATAAAATATGACAATATTTAATAATTTTAATAAAAAAATCTTTGATAATATCTTAAAGTGATGTATTTCTTTTATTGATAATAAACTACAACTAAATTAATTAAAAAAGAAGTTTCTTATCATAACTTTAAATATTAATAAAAATTATTCAATATTTAGCATTTGGCATGATGTTCACTTACAAATCTAATCTTTAACTAAATATTATTCAATCTTTGACATATGTATTTACTTGATATTGAAACAACAAGAACCTTTCTAGCCAACAATATGCACCCTCCAACCATCAATGATCTAATTAAAACTATTCCAAATCTAATCTTTAACTAAATACTATTCAATCTTGTCACATGTGTATTTAATCTAATCTTTAACTAAATACTATTCAATCTTGTCACTTGTGTATTTAATATTGATTTTGAGTATGTTGTAATGGTTTGAAGCGTTCATTAAAGTTTGATTTGAACTTTTTAACACTTTATGTTAATTGAGATTTGATTGTGAACTTTTTAATATTTAGAAAATAAAAATAAAAAGAAAAAGGAAAAACAATTTTATAATTATAAAAATTATTTTTAAATTTTATTATATTTAATAATTTTAATTAAAAATATTTAATAATATTTTTATGGATGTGCTTCTTTCCTAAAATGTAAAGATTAATTAAAATAAAAAATGAAAAGTTAAACATTAATTAAAATGATTTGAAAGTCATTGTAGATAATTGAGAAAGATGTCCTTCAAGATGTTTTGTAAGAAGATTTGTAGATAATAGAGGAGGATATCCCCAAAATTTTTCAAAAAGAAGTTTGTAATTTGTAATCAAACTATAACTTAGAGGATTAGACAATGGTTGTTGAGCACCACACTAGTGTGCAAGGTTTTTTTTATGGTTGACCTTCTCTTTCTCTATATATAATTTCAATTTCAATTGGGTTTAGTTGAGGTGGTTGGAAGGAATGATTGTTATCCTCTCATCCAAATTCAATTCCCCGTAAATAGTATCATTGTGGAAATTATTTTTATTTTTTTATTTTTTTAGTTTATTTATATGATGTTTTAAATTAGTTGTTTGTATTGTAGTCTTAAATAAATATTATCTTTACTTTACATAGGATGAGGGGTTGAAGTATTCAAATTTTTTTTTTTTTTTTTTAAACCTAATGTTTATTTGAAATAGGAATTGAATTGGTTGATTTTCAAGTTTGAGAAGAGAATGTTACTTTGTTGTCATCGCTAATTATTGGGTGGTCACCTTGTATTGGTTAAGGCACTTTTAGAGGCTATTTGATTTTAATGGATGTCACTCACTTGGATTCCAAAGGGAACTTTAGAGTAGCCGAGAAGAATAAGTTTTAGATTTCTTTGGCCATGATGTAGGGAGAAGAGGGGCATCCCTTGGGGTAAAGTGGCAAAAGTTAATTGTTCAAAAATCCCTCGGTGGTTGGGGACTTACAAATATTTCACTTTGTCAATGCTCCAGTAGTGAAAATTGTTTGTAGGCTTATTCAAGGGAAAGGTATGTGGTGTCAAGTTGTTCATCAAAAATACATTTTTCCAATTTTTGTTGAAGATTGGATTAGAAAACTTTATAAAAGCCTGTACAATGTTTTTGTTATTTGGAAATTAGTTGTTTTGACTTTCCCATTAATTGGGGATTGGTTTATTGTGAAAGGTGGGGAATGAGGCTAGTGTTAGGTTGGGGGAGGATCCATGGGTAGGTAGTGGTATGAATTTTATGATTTTACATCAAATGATTCTTTTATTGAGGAGTAGAGGATATTTTAATCTTTCTTAGATTGCAAATCCTAGTCTTACTTCTATTTGCGGTCAAAGGTGGCTTTCATGGGGCACATTAAATTTAAGAGGTGAGGATGCTCATGCATAGGGGGGTTTGTGGGAAGACTCAAGTCAAGCCATGTCCACTTGACTAAGAAGGTAAATAAGCTCATCTATTCAAAAAACCCCTCTGTGGTTTATACCCCAAAATCCAGATATCTTGCTATTAGTTCAAATGGGGAGCAAAGGAAGTGGTGGTGGAGGAGAGTTTGAAAATTTAAATATCTCTCAAAGGCTAGCATTTTTATATGGTTTTTATTGAACAATAAAACCTTCACATAGGATAATCTCCAGAAAAGGAAAATACCAACGCTCAATAGGTGCACTCTATGCAATGTCTGTGAAGAGTCCAATAGTCATCTTCTCATGCATTGTAAATACTCTATAAGGGTTTGACGGGAGATCGAACATTTGAATAGGTTAAAAATGTGTGGATTGGTGGAACTATTAAGGAAGGACTAAAAGGTTGGTGTGGTAACTCTCTAATGAAGTATTCAAAGCACTTACTTTGATCCTAGTCTTGGGGATTTGGCTAGATAAGAATGCTAGCTTATTTGAAGATATACGACTTCTTCCTATTCAAGGTGCTTCCTAGGGCTTAGTATCTTAACGAGTTTTCCTTAGATGACATTGGCCAAACCTCCTAGGTAGATTGTGTTGGCATACTTACAGACAGAAGAAAACGTGTGCGCGTTTGTCATTGTTGGCGTAGATCAACATGATCAACAACACAATGATAATGGCATGTCAATGATCAACAGTGAAGAGAAATAGTGATCATTGGATCCCATTCAGAATTCCTGATGACCATCAGATTTGAATTTAGATAGGAGGAGTGCGCAGTAGAAGAGAATAGATCTCAGGCATCAGATCTGAGCCCAAAGACCGACCGTCATTGGATCTAGAAGAAGGAGCACGATCTTTACGTGCAAGATGAAGCGGGCTTACAAAGTCCCCAAAGTAGGAGGACTGCCCATCTTCAAGAAGGACACGTGGCGAGTGACTAGAATTTCATTGACTTACACATTGGAGGAATCAACGGAGCATGGTGTGGGAACTCACGATATGCGATATCCTGAAATGATCTAGGCCATTAGATCGAGGATTGATATGAACCCTTGGATCGAGGGTCGTGGACAGTTGGATGAAGACTACACGTGGAGAGAGGTCAACTTTTTGCTGACTGGAAAGTCAAAGGAAGGAGGTGATCTATCCTTTGAAATCGCAAAACGCGAAACCACGATTTAATTTGAGTCGTCGATCAAAGGGAGAGCGTGGACCATTTTTCTGGCTCCATTTCAGAGTTTCGGATACTGGGAGTTGGAGGAGTCAATGAGACTCACGAAAAAAGTGTGAAATCACGAAGAGCTCGTTTGTTTGGCGAGTGGTCATAGCGCATGGTCACATCATCGAGAGTTGGAGGGAGGAGCTAGTGCAACCAAGCTCTATTTCGACGATCGTGACATGGAGAGTCGAGACCCTTCATCATAAGAATGACGAAATGCGAAATCGCGAAATCAATTATGTTTAGCATTCGGTCACAGCCATTGGGCATATGAGATAAATGCAAGACCCTGCGGAATTAATCCAATGGTGTTGATTAATTGGGAATATGATCGAAGGGCTACTATTGCACTTCACAGTTAATTGATCAGTTATGATTCAGTTAGCATAACTGAATCATAGTTATTGGATGTTTGGCGATTCAGTTGCTTAGGTGTTTTCTTGGAGATTCAAGGTGTAACTGAATAGGGGGTATAGGATAAAATGGAAACACAATGACTGTGGTATGTTGGTTGTTCAAACTGGAAAATGAGTTGAACTGTAAGAAAGGTAAATTTATAGTATGCATAGTGTGAGATAAAACTCAGAGATGTTGAACATATAGAAGTAAGAGAAGAATTGCAGAATAGTTGAAGTAGAGCAGAACTGCAGAACAAATAGAAGCAGAGTAGAATTGCAGAACAGATAAAAGCTGAGAAGAGTTGTAGAATAGATAGAAGCAAAGAAGAATTGCAGAACATATAATAAGGGGTAAGAAGTAAGAGACCCGTATTATTTGTTATTCAGTCATTTATTCTTAATTAGGGAGGTAGGGTGGTGCTAGGGAGGACTGTAGTCCTCTGTTATTCAAGTTGGTTCTTGAATACTGAAAGTTGGAGCTTTCATCTGGTTGTGGCTAGAAAAACAAGGTGGCAGGGTGGTGCTTGGGAAAACACAGAGTTTTCCGTATACAAGTTGTTTCTTGTATAAGTGGAAGTAGGTGCTTCCCTCCAGTTGGTGCTGCAACACTCAGGGAGTTGGTGCTTCCTTCTAGTGGGTGCTAGAGAAACTAGAGAGTTGGTGCTCTCAATAAGTTGGAGCTTGTAAAATAGAGGTAGAAGCCTCACTTTGAGTTGGTGCTCAAACATAGATGATGTACAGAACTTAAAAGACTGCCTATCATTCGAAGAAGAAGAGGTTTTCTCCCTTTATGGGTTTCCTCATGAAAATTTGTCTCTGTGTGTATCTTATGTGAGACTGATGTTCATTACTCATGTTGTTCATATGTTGTATAATATTGATGGTCTCTTGGAAGAGCTTAAAAATTGTTTGAATAGTTATATATTGTTTAAGCACAGTAACAACTGATTCACGCCCCCCCCCCCCTCTCAGTTGTCTTAGTATTTTTCAACAATTGGTATCAGAGTCGGTTCCTTTATTTAAAGGTAGACATATAAGCTTAAACATGAAAAGTCATGAAGGGACTTCAGCCAATAAGCCTCCTCTCTTTGATGGAACAAACTTTGTCTTCTGGAAGATTAGAACGAGAACATACTTAATGGCCTTAGGTGCTGATGTTTGGGATGTAGTAGAGACTGGATACATAAATCCTGTTGTGCTAGCTTCCAAGCATGATAGGTTATAATTTAGATTTAATGCTAAAGGAATGAATGCTATCTTGAATGGACTTGCATAAGCTAAGTTTGTAAAGGTGATGCATCTTCAAACTGCCAAAGAAATGTGGGATAAACTTATTAACAGTTATGAAGGAAATGAGAAAGTAAAAGATGCCAAAATTCAAACATATAGATTGAAATTTGAACAACTAAATATGAATGAAGATGAAACAATCAACAAGTATTTTTTAAGAGTTGAAGAGCTTGTGAATGCCATGAAGGGTCTTGGTGAGAAAATTGAAGAATCTTTTTTAGTTCAGAAGATTTTAAGATCTCTGCTTGATAAATTTAATAAAAAAGACTCGACAATAGAAGAACTAAATGATCTTAAAACTTTGTCCATTGATCAACTCCTAGGAAATCTAAATGCATATGAAATGAGAATTAGCAAAGATAAATCCATTACTAGAGAAGCATCGTTTAAAGCAGACAAGAATATTGATTCAGAATTAGATGATATTGAGGCAAAATTTGTGAGAAGGTTAAAGAAAGGATTAGTAAAATATCAAGGCAAGCTCCCTTTCAAATGTTTTAACTGTGGTAAGATAGGTCACTTTTCATCTAAGTGTCCTCACTAGAAAAAGGATCAGAACTCTAATGATGAAAAGAAATACAAATTTAAGAAATATAGTAAAAAGAAAAGTTTGTGTGCAAACAATGATGACTCCTCAGAAGACATAGAGAATGATTCATCCTGTGAAGACAAGGTGAATGATTTTATGCTTATGGCTATGGGAGATCTTGATGATGAAAATTTAGGAGGTGAAATGGATTATGAAGAAGTTGTGGTGGATATGGAAGGTGAATTAATCACTGCTTTGGAAGAAATTGACAGACTCAGATGTAAGAAGAGAAAACAAAAAACGGTTGTTGATGCAGTTTAAAATGAATGAGAAAAAAACCGATGAAGAATTTGCTCTACTAAAAGTGGAGTTAGAAGAGGCAAAGAAAATAGAAGACATTCTAAAACAACAGTTATCAGAGAAGAAAGCGAGGTGTGAAGCCTTAGAAGAAGAGATACTAAAAACTAGAAAATAAATGGAGAATTTTAAGGCATTGTATCACCAAACTCTGTCAAGTATTAAAGCCTCAGAAGAATTAACTTCCATTCTAAAACAACAAAGGAATCCAAAGTTGAAAGTTGTCTTGGGCTATGAAGAAGGATCAAGTAGTGATCATCCAAGTAATACAGAACCGATCAAGTTTGTCAAATCTACAATCATTGACAACAACCACTCTGCAAAAACAAAGAAATAAAATCAGCCACCAAGAAGGAATGAAAGAAAAAGTACCAGAACCGAATCTATAGATCAGAGAAACTATCAACATGGAAGAAATCGACCCACTCAAAGAAGACAGTTTTTTTCCAAGTACAAAGGTTTTTTCTATGGATATTGTTTTTTCTGTTCTAACTTTGGTCACAAAGCTATAACTTGTTCTTTAATATTTAGATATGAGCAATCAAGTCATTCAAGGAGTAATTATCTGTCACCACAAAGATTGAGACAACCAATCAACAAACAATCACAGACTATAAATCATGTGATGACTGGGAGAAGGATGTAGGCAAAAATTAACAATAGTTATGAGCATAACAATTGTTATGATCTGTTATTCAGTGAACCAGAATGTTACAACTTCCATAATTATGGACATAAAGCTCTAGACTGTCGCTTAAGGAACTATAAGCCATATTTGAATCCTGCTGCTGAAAATTTCAAGGTTTAGAAGAAGAAAGATGATGACTAGTGTGGATTAGTGTTATCATCCCATAGACAAAAGAATCCCTGGTATATTGACAGTGGATGTTCCAAACATATGACTGGAGACAAAAGTAAGTTTCTAACTCTAAGTGAAAAAAAATCAGGGAATGTAACTTTTGGAAATGATGCACCAGGAAAAATAAAAGGTAAAGGAATGGTAAGTCTGAGTAATGGCAAAGGAAAAGCTCAAGATGTGTTGTTTGTAGATGGTCTGAAACAAAATCTACTAAGTGTCAGTCAATTTTGTGACAAAGAGTGTGAAGTTGTTTTTACTTCTAAAGATTGTAAAATAAAGTCTTTGAATTCAGGAAAACTAGTTGCAAAAGGGATAAGAACAAAAAACAATGTCCATGTGTTAAAAGAAGAAAAAGCAGAATGCCACTTAAGAAAATATGATGAAATTTGGCTATGGCATAGGAGACTTGGACACCTAAATTTTGATCATATAATCAAGCTTAGAAACAATGGGGAAGTAAAATATATTCCAAATATATCAAAACCATATGACTCTGTTTGTAAACCTTGCCAGATAGGAAAGCTTACTCACACTCAGTTCAAATCTAAAAACTTTCCTTCGACAGAAAAACCTCTCCAGTTAGTACATATGGATTTATGTGGACCATCAAGAAAAGAAGGTACATGAAAATAAAACTATTTTATGTTGATTATTGATGATTATTCTAGACTAACGTGGGTTTCCTTTTTGAAGGAAAAATCTGAAGCGTTTGAAAAATTCAAAGTGTTTAAGGCTTTCACTGAGAATCAAACCGGAAAATGATTGAAGGCAGTAACATTTGATAGAGGAGGAGAGTTTTGTTCATGGAACTTCAAAGAGTTCTGTGATAAACATGGAATCAAACGAGAATACACTATTCCAAGAACACCACAACAAAATGGAGTAGCTGAGAGGAAGAATAGATCAGTTTAGTAGATGGCAAGATCAATGATGAATGAAAGGAATATTTCTCAGACATATTGGGTGGAAGCAATCCATACAACTGTTCATATTCTTAACAAAGCTCATCTTAGGCCACACAATGAAAAGACTCCTTATGAACTATGGCTTGGAATACCTACTTCAATCAAGCATTTTAAAGTCTTTGGGAGTAAATGTTATATCAAGAATACTGATGAAAATATTGGCAAATATGATGATAGGGTTGATGAAGGTGCCACACAATGAAAAGACTCCTTATGAACTATGGCTTGGAATACCTACTTAAATCAAGCATTTTAAAGTCTTTGGGAGTAAATGTTATATCAAGAATACTGATGAAAATATTGGCAAATATGATGATAGGGTTGATGAAGGTATCTTCTTAGGTTATGCTACAAACAGTAAAGGGTACAAATGCTACAATAAGAGGCTGCATAAATTGGTTGATTGTATCAACATAAAAGTTGATGAAGAAATCTCGGTACAAAATGTAAGCAGTGTTGAACCAAGCACAAAAGATATAGTTGAAGATGAAGATGAACAGGTTGAAGAATCATAAAGAGAAGAATCTGAGTCAAATGAAGATACGAATACTCAGGCTGACACAAATCAGCAGAAAGAAACAAAACCACCTCTCAAAATTGTTAGAAAGAATCATCCTGAAAATAAGATAATTGGAGATATAAACAAAGGAGTTCAGACAAGAAGGAAATTAGTTAAAGACACATAACAATCTCATATTTATTTTCTATCTATGAACCTAAAATTTTTGATGAAGCCAACAACCATGATGATTACATTAGAGCTGTCAAAGAAGAGCTTGATCAGATTGAAAAGAACAATACTTGGGAGCTTGTTCCTAGACCTGAAGATAAGAATCTAATAGGTTCCAAATGGGTGTTCAAGAATAAAATGAATGAAAAAGGACAAGTTGTTAGAAATAAAGTCAAATTGGTCTGTAAAGGGTATGCACAAGTTGAAGGTTAGGATTTTGATGAAACTTTTGCACCACTAGAAAGATTGGAAGCCATCATAATGTTTCTTTCAGATTCATATCATAAGAACTTTAAAGTTTATCAATGGATGTTAAGTCAACATTTCTTAATGGAGATCTAGAGGAAGAAGTATATATGGAGCAACTTGAAGGATTCTCATTGATAGATAATCTTGATTATGTTTGCAAGTTGAAGAAGGATTTATATGGACTGAAACAAGCACCACGAGCTTGGTATTATAGACTGGACAAATTTTTACAAGACAAAGGGTTCAAGAAAGGTACTGTTGATAGCAATCTCTACATCAAGTCTGAAGGTGATGATTTACTAGTTGTTTTGGTTTATGTAGATGAAATTATTTTTTGTTGTACTAATGATTCCTCTATTCAGTGGTTTGATAACTCTATGCAAATAGAGTTTGAAATGTCCATGATAGGCGAACTGTCATACTTTCTTGGTTTACAAGTAAATCAGAGTTCTGCAGGAATATTTATCTCTCAAGAAAAATATTTGAAAGAGATGTTGAAGAAATTTCAGATGGAAGATTCTTCTCCTGTTAGTACACCTATGGTGGTTGGTTGCAAGCTCATTAAAGATGATATTTCACCTGATGTTGATCAAAGGACATATCGATCAATGATAGGCAGTCTTCTGTACATCATAGAATCTCGTCCTGATATAATGCAAGTTGTTGGAATGGTAGGTCATTATCAGTCCACTCCTAAACAAAGTCATTTAGTCATTGTAACCAGGATATTCAAGTACTTGAAGGGCACAATGACTTATGGTCTGTGGTATCCTAGAAATCAGAACTTTCAGTTAACTGCTTATTCAGATGTTGATTGGGCAAATTGTGTGGATGAGAGAAAGAGCAACAGTGAAGGAGCATTCTTCCTAGGTAACTTGTTAGTAGCATGGCTTAGTAAGAAGCAGGGATCCATCTCCTTATCAACTACAGAGGAAGAATACATTGTTGTTGCTACTTGTTGCACACAAATTCTATGGATGATACAAACTCTTGAATATTTGAAGGTAACTTATACTAATCCCATTCCACTTCACTGTGATAACACCAGTGCCATCAGTCTCTCTAAGAATCCTGTACTTCATTCAAATTCAAAGCATATACCAATAAATTATCATTTTCTCATAGAATAAGTTACAAACAGAATTGTCCAGGTGAATTATATTCCTTCCACAGAACAAATAGCTGATATCTTTACTAAACCTTTAGCAGCAACACCTTTTGGATATCTTCGTCAAAAGTTGGGGATTATATCTTCATTTTTCTAATCTGTTCACCTTGTCAGGGGGAGTATGTGATTGTCACATATCTGATACTTTCGAGATGTACTGCAACAGTTCAGGGGGAGCGTGTTTCTTCTTTGACATTGATGTCAAAGGGGGAGAAAAAGTGTGGTAAGGATGCTACAATGATATGTTTGGTTGCATGTTCAGCAAGCAGAGTAACAGTCCAGGAAGAGAGTGCAGAGTGTAGTTCTTCAGGTTCAAGGTTGCCATCAATGCTAAAGGGGGAGATTGTTGGCATAATTATAGACAGAAGAAAATGTGTGCGTGTTTGTCATTGATGGTGCAGATCAACACGATCAACAATGCATCAATAATGGCATGGAAATGATCAACAGTGATCGTTGGATCCCATTCAGAATTCCCTATGATCATCAGATCTAAATTTAGATAGGAGGAACGCGCAGTAGAAGAGAACGGATCTCATGCGTCATATTTGAGCCCGAAGACCGACCATCATTGGATCTAGAAGAAGGAGCATGATATTTACGTGCAAGATGAAGTGGGCTTACAAAGTCCCGAAAGCAGGAGGACTGCCCATATTCAAGAAGGACACGTGGCAAGTGAGTAGAATTTCGTTGACTTACATAATGGAGCCTGGAGGAGTCAACAGAGAACGGTGTGGGAACTTCCGATATGCGATATCCTGAAATGATCTGGGCTGTTAGATCGAGGATTGATCTGGACCCTTGGATCGAGGGTCGTGGATAGTTGGATGCATATTACATGTGGCAAGAGGTCATCTTTTCGCTAACTGGAAAGTCAAAGGAAGGAGGTGCTCTATCCTTTGAAATAGTGAAACCATGATTTAATCTGAGTCGTCGATAAAAGGGAGAGCACGGACCGTTGATCTGGCTCCATTTCGGAGTTTCAGATACCAAGAGTTGGAGGAGTGAATGAGACTCACGAAAAAAGTGCGAAATCATGAAGAGATTGTTTGTTTGGCGAGTGGTCATAGCACATGGTCACATCGTCGAGAGTTGGAGGGAGGAGCTAGTGCAAGCAAGCTCTATTTCAGTGATTGCGACATGGAGAGTCGAGACCCTTCATCATAAGAATGATGAAATGAGAAATCACGAAATCAATTCTGCTTAGAGTTCGGTCACATCCAGTGGACATATGAAATAAATGCGAAACCCTGTGGAATTAATCCAATGGTGTTGATTAATTGGGAATATGATTAAAGGGCTATTGTTGCACTTCACAGTTAATTGACCAGTTACGATTCAGTTAGCAGAACTGAATCATAGTTATTGGACATTTTGCGATTCAGTTGCTGAGGGGTTTTCTTGGAGATACAAGGTGTAACTGAATAGGGGGTATAGGATAAAATGGAAATGCAACGACTGTGGTATGTTGGTTGTTCGAACTGGAAAAATGAGTTAAAAATCAGAGATGCTGAACAGATAGAAGTAAGAGCAGAATAGCAGAACAAGTGGAAGCAGAGAAGAACTACAGAACAGATAGAAGCAGTGCAGAATTGTAGAATAGATAAAAGCAGAGAAGAATTGCAGAACAAATAGAAGCAGAGAAGAATTGCAGAACATAGAAGAAGGGGTAAGAAGTACGACACCTGTATTGTTTGTTATTCAGTCATTTATTCTTAATCAGGGAGGTAGGGTGGTGCAAGGGAGGACTATAGTCCTCCGTTATTCAAGTTGGTGCTTGAATACTGAAAGTTGGAGCTTTCATTTGGTTGTGGCTAGAAAAATAGGGTGGCAGGGTGGTGCTTGGGAAAACACAGAGTTTTCTGTATACAAGTTGGTTCTTGTATAAGTGGAAGTAGGTGCTTCCATCCAGTTGGTGCTGGAACACTCATGGATTTGGTGCTTCCTTCTAGTGGGTGCTAGAGAAACCAGAGAGTCGGTGCTCTCAACAAGTTGGAGCTTGTAAAACATAGGTAGAAGCCTCACTTTGAGTTGGTGCTCAAACATAGATGATCTACAGAACTTAAAAGACTGCCTATCATTCAAAGAAGAAGAGGTTTTCTCCCTTTATGTGTTTCCTTATGAAAATCTGTCTCTCTGTCTATCTTATGTGTGACTGATGTTCATTACTCATGTTGTTCATATATTGTATAATATTGATGGTCACTT
>ML786200.1:385179-403634 GCA_009831015.1 Picea engelmannii | reverse complement strand
GTTGTCTTAGTATTTTTCAATAGATTGTTGTAGAGGAAGTGGATCAGGATGGATCTCAGGCATATTTCAATGGAGCTGCACAAGGTGAACCTTAATTTTGTGGAGTAGGGGGTGTGCTTTTTATGAATGAATCTCATAGAATAAAGTATAGATCTAGAATGGGGCATGGAACCAATAATTACATTGAGCTAATGGCTCTAAAACTTCTTATTTTGCTAGCTATTGAGAAGGGGGTTTCTAGTTTACAAGTTTTTGGAGACTCCTTGATTTTGATTAAATGAATAAGGAAGGAGAAAAACTACTTAAATTATTTACTTATTCCCTTGTCAGAGGAGGTTTGGGGTGTTGGTGCTAGTTTTATCAAAGTTTCTTTCATTTAAGTGTACAAGGAAAGCAAAACTATTGTTGATGCCTTGTCTAAAGATGGGGTTCAAATGATTCGTGGGCAGTGATATGTTTTGGAGGAAAGAGAGGGACATACTTCATATTCCTATCATCCTCCTTTGCATGATCCTCTTTAATCATAGAACTGGTATGTCACTAATGGAGTAGTTTTGGAACTCCTACTATAACTACTTCTCTTTATTATTGAGTATTTAGATCGTTGATAGGTAACTAGGGATTGTACCCTATCAAAACCTTTGGATCCATATGATTATAGTTATGTTTTGAACTTTATGAATTAAATTATCCCTTGTTAATGGTCGGATATGTGAGATGGGGTATGTTGTATTGATGGTTACTTTGTAACTTGGAAATAAGCTATACCTATATTTTGGGTTGATTTTTTAAATCTTGCATGCAGATATGTAAAACGATTTCTCAACATTTGAAATGTAATTTTGTTCTTAAAAACATAATCACAAATTTTTTAAGTTAAAATTATTATTACATTGAAAAATATATCTATATATAATATAAATTTAACATCTATAGATTTGACCACACATCTTGTTATCAATTTTTCTTTAAACTTTACGAATTTGATGGAAAATTTACTTCCAATATTATTTACGACTACCCCTATTTAATGTGGGTTTGCTACATTTTTTTAGGGGTGACCTTTATTTGTCCCTACCTTTTACACTAGGACTATTAGTAATCTACTTATCATTTTTTTGTCATAAATTGCACATCAACATAGGCATTAATAAACCATTTATTCAAAGTATTTTTCATTGGTTTTTGTTGAGGGTATATGAAAACTTTTTGTACATCAATGGAATAATTTATTGTTTTATTTGGCCTACGAGTTCAAACCAAATTACTTGAGTCATTTCTTATGTTTGAGGAAATGAATTAGGCATTAATAAACCATTTATTCAAAGTATTTTCTATTGTTTTTTGTTGAGGGGTATATGAAAACTTTTTGTACATCAATGGAATCATTTATTGTTTTATTTGTCCTCATAATGAGGTCAAACCAAATTACTTGAGTCATTTCTTATGTTTGAGGAAATGAAGTATGCATTAATAAACCATTTATTCAAAGTATTTTCCATTGTTTTTTGTTGAGGAGTATATGAAAACTTTTTGTACATCAATGGAATCATTTATTGTCTTATTTGGCCTCATAATGAGGTCAAACCAAATTACTGAGTCATTTCTTATGTTTGAAGAAATGAAGTAGGCATTAATAAACTATTTATTCAACTTGTATTTTCCATTGTTTTTTGTTGAGGGGTATATGAAAACTTTGTATACATCAATGGAATCATTTATTGTCTTATTTGGCCTCATAATAAGGTCAAACCAAATTACTCGAGTCATTTCTTATGTTTGAGGAAATGAAGTAGGCATTAATAAACCATTTATTCAAAGTATTTTCCATTCCTTTTTGTTGAGAGGTATATGAAAACTTTTTGTACATCAATGGAATCTTTTATTGTCTTATTTGGCCTCATAATGAGGTCAAACCAAATTACTTGAGTCATTTCTTATGTATGAGGAAATGCAGTACTAAAATAGTTAATACAAAAACCATCTCATATCACATTGTACAACATTAGTTACATTAGACCATCATATTACATTAAACATTGTGATCACTCCACCACCAAGTGTTTATTTCTTATAATTGCATGCTTGCCAAGCATTTTAATTCTTGTAATTGAATTCTCTTCCTCTTGTGACTGGCGGCTTAAAACATTAGATTTAAGATTAGACTTCCAATGTGTTATTTGAGAAGTGGAGGAGGCATTATAGTTAGAAAGCCTCTATATCTGCATCCCATTCTCAAATCTCGGGCACTTTTCTATTGTATCGGATCAGTTCTTGAAAACCATGAAGAAAAGAACTTTGTAATCCTTTTTCAACTAAAATAATTTGTTGCAACCTTCAAGAATGAGATAACAATAGAAACCTGCAATTTTTGGTAATTTCTATAGAAGACTTACTCAAATTCTAATGCAATTATTCTTAATTTTGTGTTATCATTAGGTCAAACTCAACTTTCTTCATTTACATGTTTCCATCACTCATAAACTCAATCTTCTGCCAAGAAATCCACATAAATAATTAGAATGCAACCAATGTGGTCCTAGCGATTTCAATTACAATTCCATACTATTTGATTCTAACAAAATGTCATCTTTGTCCAACTTGATTACTTGAGTATTTTTAATCAAGCTACTTTCTCTTTTATTAAAGTAACTTGATTACTTGAGTCTTCATAATCAACTTACTTTCTCTTTTATTACAGTTGTTTGTTGAGTATAGATGCATTTAAACATTATTCCTTAAACTAAGGTTCTATTCTTTATTAATTACAAATATACAATATGACAATTGTTCCAAGACCCACAACTATCAAAATGGATTTGAATAATCTCTCAATTTTAACATTCGTTATAACATAACATGAGAGTTTGACATCATTATATAACACACACTCTCTTAATTTTGAATAATAACACACACACACCTTATATACCACCTCCACCACAAATCACCCAATCACAACAACTAAAACTACCTTCTAACCAACCACCACTGATATCAACTCAATTTCCATCACAACCAATATATAATCCTAATAATAGAGTGGAAAGACCCACCTATAATGATGAATAAGGAACATTACCTACTTATGGGATTGTTTCTGTCCATGATATCCACCTAAGTTCTGGTAAAGCACTCCATAAAAAAACTCATGTATTTGTAGAAGAAAAATAAAAAGAAAAGGAACAAGTCAATTGAAATTCTAAAGGAACAAACACAATTCACCAAAATACCTCTTTTCCAGAGAGGTTAAATTTGGAAAAATATATAACCCCTTCTGATCATGATTTCTTAAATGAACTAAAGCACATATATGTAAATATTCCCTTATTGGAAGCTATCAAGAACATACCCATCTATACAAAAACAATTAGAGAAATGTTCCTTAAGAAATCAGGGAGAAAGAAGAAAGACCCAACAACAATGCAAGTTGTTGGAAACCTGGCTAGCATAATGTCGAAAAATGTTACAACAGAGATATATGTTGATCCAGGGGTGCCTATTTTTATCATATTAATTAACAATCTTTCTATAACAAATATCTTAATTGACTTAGGTGTATCCATTAATGTAATGATCATGGAAACAATGCAAAAATTCAACATTTGTAATCTTCGACCTACACCTACAATATTGGAAATCGAAGATAGATATCGGGTAAAACCAGAAGGTGTAGTATATGATGTCACTGTATCCTTGGATTCATGGGAATATCCTATGTATTTTGTATTTCTTCAACCAAAATCTAACTTAGGTGGACACCCTCTTATTCTTGGAAGGCCCTGGTTAGCAACAATTGATGCCCTTATTAGTTGTAGATCAAGAAATATGATTATTTCCAGAGGGAGTGAAAGAAAAAAAGTAACTCTTTATTCACTAGCTATATCTATCACTGGACTAGAACAAATGTCATGGCTTAAAGAAATAGATTCTCAGGAGGAGACTATTCATTATTTTTGCAGTATTAATCAAGCAATATATTTCAAAGAAGAGAATGATGAGAATTTACTTATTTCCAATCAAGATATTGAAGAGAAACTTGAATATTTACAACAAATCTACACTAATAATCTTTTTGAACAAGGTTTTTCAAGAAAATTGTACAATAGAATCTTTACAATCTTCATTTGAAACTATATTTCCTAAAAACACAGTGTCATATTCACACAGTAAAACCATTGAAATTTTCCCTGGAAAATGTTTGAACATCAATGCTAATTTGGAAAAATCTCAAGAAGAAAGGATAATTAAATTATTGAAAAAATACTCTAGGAATTCTCCTGGGATTACACAAACATGCAAAGAATTCAACTAGATACTTGCACACATCACATCTACATAGACAAGAATTTCAAACCGGTCAGACAACCACAAAGAAGAATGAATCATATTTAAAAGAGATAGTGAAAGAAGAACTTCAAAAACTGTTGAAATTAGACTTTATCTATCCTATCTCTAATAGCCAATGGGTTTCTCCCTTGGTGGTAGTACCCAAAATGAGTGGAAAATGGAGAATTTGTATGGATTATAAAGAAATAAACAAAGCCACTATGAAAGATTACTTTCCTCTACCATTCATCAACCAGGTTCTAGACACATTAGTAGGAAAGAAGTACTTTTATTTCCTCGATGGGTTTAGTGGATATAATCATATTAAAATATCCTTGGAGGACCAAGATAACACAACATTTAATTGTCCTTGGGGGACATATTCATATAAAGTCCTACCCTTTGGGTTATGTAATGCACTGACTACCTTTCAAAGGACAGTCTTGGCCTTTTTTATTTATTTAATACATGAATGTGTAGAAGTGTTGTTGGTTGTTTATTTCCTCTAACTACTCCTTGGCTGACCCAGGTTCAGATCTACTATGGTTTCCAACACCCTCTAAAACTATCGGCCCTCCTGGTAAACCAGAAGGCAACACAACGCACATAATGCACTGCGAATTCTCACTCAAGATAGTTCTTATGGGTGGTTGCAATGCTCAGGTTCTTGTAGCCTGGGAATGAGTGGGGATCTGGGATTCCACTCTATGATCTTCATTTGTTTACTCTAACATTCAACTTATATTGAATATTTTTTCATTCTTATTCATGCATGTGAAATAACAGATCTAACTAAGTCATTCATGCATTTATCTAACATCTAATCATTGAGAGTAAAGGAAATACAAAATATTCAAACACATAACACATGATATATCGTGGTTCACCCCCTCCTGGGCTACGTCCACAAAGATTTGGTTCATTTTCTCTTTTATTATGGTGTTTCCAAAACTACAACATTGTGCACATTACAACTCAATGCGAGATCTACAATGAGGTAGACTAGATCACACCAGGCTCATCGGCCTGTGATCTAACCCTAAATATCTACCTTATTTCCTCTCCTCAGCTCAATAGCTCACAAAATGAGATCGGATTTTACAGACATTGTAAACCATAACCAACAACTCGAACTTAAACCAATAACAGTTTTTGAACCCCAACCTAGACCTCCTATATACTTATTTATACATTTTTTGGCTTAACAACCATTACATCCTCTTACCAAAACCCTAATCCTAGCATGGCTATGTCTTCTTGCATGCGCGCCTCAATTAATTTCCTCCTCTGCATGCACGTTTTACTTCCACGTCCTGTTTTCCCTTCCAGTTTTATTTCTTCCATGTCGTGTTTATTCCCAAAATGGGTATGTGCCCAACATGCCCCCAACACTAACATCATGACTTGTCCCGAGTTATTGCCTAACTCCAACATCTATCACTTCTTGTGCCAGAGTGGCATACATTTCAGTGATTCTCTGGAACTGCGCCTGAGCATGACTACTCCTTTCGGTCATATCTTCCACGAGTTGCATGGTGACTAGGTTTGGTAGCAGCTCTCCTCCTTCCATTCCTTTGTGCTCTACATTCAGTTTTGATGCGTCGATCTTGACAACCAATTGCTCTACCTTTGCTTGCAAGGAATCCAACTGAGCCTTTCGTGCCATCTTTTGCGCTTGTACTGCCTTTTCCTCTACCTATAAAGTATTCATCTCCACGATAGTCTTGACATTTTCTGGCAGTGACATTGTTCTTTGTCTCTTTTTGACGTTTGCTATGGTTGCATGTAGTTTTTCCTCCTTCCACTGCAGCTCTTGTAAGCTCCCATACTCTATAAGCTATACCATAGTTGGGTGCTCTTTTCCAACAATTCTTTTATCCTGTGTATATTTTGCATGATGTTTTTTGCATAAGCTATCACATCCTACTCTCTTTGTGCTCTGATTTCTGGAGGAGTTGTGGGAATTGCACGCTCCTCCAGTTCTTTGATCTATTGCTTGTAGTGTTGGAGCGTCTGCGCTATTTGCTGCATTTTCTCTTGCGCTGACACTCCTTGTGTTACACATAAAAAATACTCACTTTGATAGTGTCGCAAGTGTCATCATTACAAAGGTCGCAAGTGTCGCATTTTGCTCACAAATGTCGCAAGTGTCAGGGAAGCATACTACCATGATGCCTATGTCGTGCCTATAATGACATGAGAAGGACACTTGAAACACCTCAAACATTTGATTTGGAAGAGGAGAAATGAGTCAGTAGGCTTACAAACCTTTTTCCATCTGAAAGCACCCCAAAAACTGAGTTTTTGGAGGGGAGCGCTCCCCTATACCTCTTCTGGGAGCCCTAACGCTCCCCCTTACACTGTCTAGGAGAGTTATAAAGCTCCTTTGGCCCTTTTGAGGGAGCATTGGTATCTTTAGAAGCGTTGGTTCCCCCCTTAAGCCTACTGGGGAGCATTGTAGCGCTCTGATGGCCCTTTTAGGGGAGTGCTACCTATTTTAGGCAGCAATTGAGTTGTTGAGATGAATGGGGGAAGGATCCTTTCATTTTTGGAAGGCAGTTGGATTCAAATCCCTAGTCCAGCCATGATCTTAGGGTAGATCCTCAACTGAAGGAGGAAAATCCTCACCTTCCCCAAGGATATATCAAGTGGTTAAAGCCTCTCCAAGGCTATATAAGCAAGCTTTCTCATGGTGAAAAGGGGACAGGGAAAGGGAGAATCACACCAAACTTATGATCTTATAAGTGGTGCTGGAACAGAGATAATTTGGGAGCAAGAGACCTATGATATCATAGAGAGAAATTGGTGAAGCCATCATCATTCATATCGTGGATCTTTTAAGCAAGGGGTAGACAAGGAGGACTTAACGAAACTGTTGCAATCCATCTACGGCTGTAAGCAATGTTTTGTCCTCATTAATATAATTTGCTTGGCCTGTTTCTTTCTAATTCATGTTCAATCTCACATGAATTTGTCTCTTTAGTATATAGACCTATTTCGAACTAATCTTGATAGAGTAGGAAATGGTCGTACTTTGTTTGTCTACAGAGCTTATCGAGGAGCGAAAGATTGGAGCTCAACTCGGAGCGTGCAGGGACAAACACCGGTAAAAGGTACTTCTCTTCTCCTTCCTTCTCACATACTAGTCTACCTAGATCTAAAAGGAAGTCAGTGACCATGATAAGAACTTTCTGTCTTAGAGTTAAGAGTCTAGCTCTTTGAGGAGATCTACCTGTCCGTAGGGAGATTTTCCTTCAACAGAAATTGGCAACTCCACTGGGGAGAATCGCATCGAAAATTTTGGTTTTGATTTTCCCTCATAAGACCTTGTATTTCTCTTTGATTGATGTCAGACCTTGTTCACCCCTTCATATCTGATTTCACTTGCTAGTTGACTCTTTACCCCATCACACTCAACTTACCTGTCAAAATTTGATCAAAATTTTGGGTTTTTTGGACCTTTTTTTGAGCTTTAGGACTCCAATGCTCCCCTGCCTTGTTAGCAGAGCGCGAATGCTCCCTTAAGCTGTTGGAAAGAGCTGTATAACGCTCTGGTGGCCCTTATACCAGAGCGCCAACCCTTTTTTTCCCAAAATCTCTTCAAAAATTTCAATTTTTGGAGGTCCAAACTCTGTTTTTTGCTTGCTGAGCTGCTTTGTCATTCAATGATTCTTCCTTTGACCTATGATCATGCTTCCTCCTGAGAAGTAAACACCTTTTTGTTCATATTTCATGCCCTTTTTTCCTTATTTCTGAGTTTTTGCTGTTGAAAGCTTGAAATCGATCCCCTGCTTTCTTCTCTCCTATCCGACTGAGTAGGAACTCTAGTGAAGGACATTTGAAGTCTGTGACTCTTCTCATTTTGTTTTTTGAGGTCATCTGATCCAATTTATTTCTCCTTCCTTTTGCGTTTTTTGGTTTTCTTTCTCTTGTTTGATCGCAAAAAAAAAAAAGGGTGTGTTGTTTGTGCGAAATCTACATATTCTTGTCTGAATCTCCTTGATCTGAAAGGGTAGTTGGCAGGAGAAATTTTGCATTGAATTGATTATCATTCGCATGAAAACGACAAAAGTAAATTTTAATGATTAGTTTGCATATTAGTTTGCATTTCTGAAATGTTGTAGCATCATATTGGATTTGATTGAGAACAAAATTGATTGAGGGCATTCCTTATCAAGTGTGATAGTGAAAATGACTCTTCCTCTTTCCCTTAAATAGGTATTCATTGAAAAGAAATGATTGCTTATCATATTTCATGCATATTTTTGGGAATTGAGTCATCATTCCATCAATTTCACTTTCGTACACCCTCTGAGTAAACAACAACCATTAAAATCAATGCTTAACTAAAATTTATCAGACTTTTTACATCTTTGTTAGCAAACCTACATTAGTTTAAGGTGTAGGGATTTGGAATAGGTTGAAAGGATAACTTTCCAAAGCTATCAAACAAACTTAGTATCTTGCGGTAGGGAGAGTTAAATCCAATTGTCGTATTGGCTTGTTGGGATCCCCCTCTCACACAGGGGTTACGCACAAGGTCGCATTCAGGTGAGTTACATAGATTATCCCTTCGTGGCCCAACTGTTTGTAGTGGTTGGATCATATATTGGGGGTCATTGGAAGGTATACCCACAATTATGTGTGGGAGCCTTTCAAGTTGATTTCAGACTTGTTATCCTGCCCATATGGTCTGACTGGACTATCGACTGTACCCGCCCAAGGGCTGACTATGATTTGGTGACCTTAGTAGCCATAATCTTTAGGGTCTCACACAAGGTGACGGTGAAGGGAAGTCTCACTGTACCTGGAAAGAACGTTGGTCAAACTCACTCGGGCTCCTTGGAGGGTAAATCCACAATTACTGCATGGAAGCTTGCACCAAGGCATAAGTCCATTAAGAAGATCGCCAACATAATTGATCCACCCACTCTATCCTCGCCCCTTCCTATTTTGATCTCATGATGTTGGATTTCATCACCAACTAGTGGTTTCATAGTAGGAAGGTTTGTTTGATTGATTGCTTCTCAGATTCGTAGCGTGTGTTGTTTGTTTTACTTAGTGGACCTTAGGTCGAGTTAGTGTTAATGGCATCGAATCCTGGGAGTACCAATGGAGGAACCCCTTCTCATGGGGAACCTTATACCTTTCCTTCGTTTGGAAACTTTGGTCCTCCATATGTTGCTACACTGAGTCTTCCAGGACTCACTATTGGATTACCAGTTTGGTTGTTCCCCACTCTGGTGATCCCGAATCCTCCTAATGTTTCAGTTGCACCTAATACTTTGGATGTCAATACACCACCCACACATCAACCTCATGTTGATTTTTCGCCTTCTTTTCCCATCAAGTCTCCTTCCATTTCTCCTTCTTCACCTAGTGAAATCTCTAAAGCAAGTAGCCAGGTTGATCAAAAGAAAGAGAAGAAGAAGAAGAACTTGAAAAGGACAAAGGCCCCAACAACATCAGATGTTGGCTCTAAGAAACCAGTTACTGTTAATAGCACTGGGAGTGTTGATGAGATCAACAAGATTAAAATGAAGAATCCAAAACCCAAATTCCCTTGCAACCTTTGTAAGGGTAACCACTTTCTGAGGGATTGCCCCGATCTTACCCAGGCCTTAGAAATGTGCTTCTCCACGTCGTCGGCCTCTGTTGGACATGTCGATGATACCCCGTCAACTAGTGACATTAAGGTTGGTAAGAAGAAGAAAATTGTCAAGTTCCCTTGCATGTTATGTAAAGGTAATCATTACTCTCACCTTTGTCCTTGTATGGATGAGGCTTCTTCTCTTTTGGAAAAGCTTCAACTTCCAAAAGGTTATCGTAAGATTTCCTCTGACCCATCATTGGTTGATGGACTGGTCAATCTGGTTCCATCCCCGGTCAGTCCGGTTGATCAGGTGGTCAATCTAGTTTCCTCCTCGATTGAACCACAAACCCAAGTAGCTGATCCAGTTCCGTCATCGATCATCCCCACTCTTCATCAAAAGGGTGACACCAAAGTGGTCAATCTATTTTCATCCTCGGTCGATCCCACTTTCCCGTTAGAGAGTGACACCAAAGTTGTCGATCCGTTTCCACCCGTCGACCCCATTCTTCCCTTGGAGAACGAAATTCAAGTGGTCGATCTAGTTTCACCATCGGTCGATCCCATTCCTCCATTGAGGAATGTCAAAGTGATTGATCCAGTCCCTTCCTCGATCAGTCCCACTCTTCCTCTGAAGAGTGCTAAAGTGGTCTATCCAAGTCCACCATTGGTTGATCCGATCCAACCATCGGTCGATCCTACTCCCCTTATAGAGAGTAAACCTGATACTTCCCATGCTTTTCTCGTTAATATAGACTCTACCGTACCAGGGGGCATTCCTCCTTCTCCTGCAAAACCCCCTCCAAGTAATGAGGCCATAATTTTTTATTAGGGTGTGCTAACTAGACCTCGTCTTCCCTCCCACATTCCTTTCCAGATTACAGTACAGGTTCGTGGTCGGGACATTCCTCAAACGCTGATAGATGAAGGTGCGTCCGTTAGTATTTTGTCTTCTATTGATTTGTACGCTTTGGGTTGTCCGCAGCTTGCACCGGTTACACAGAATCTGTTAGCTTTTAACAGAAGAACTAGTCAAACTTTAGGGATCCTTCCTCAGTTTCCTGTAACTTTGGGAAGGAAAATTGTCTTTATCGATGTCATGGTAGTCTGAGACCCCTTGGATTTCTCTTTACTCCTTGGGCAGGATTATGTCTATGCTATGAAAGCTCTTGTATCCACCCTTTTCCGTGTGATATATTTCCCTCACGATGGAAGAATTGTGACTATTGATCAACTTTCATTCATTGGCCCCGACTGGGTTACCTCCCTAAGTGGTTCCTATATGCAGACAGTATCGCCCCGCCACATGTTAATTATGTGGCGTTGTCTCCCATGACCTCAACTTCCGATGATTTGGATCCGGTAGTTGACATGGTGATCTCTTCAGTAAGCTTATTGGAGCTTGATCTCCTTACCCCTGTCACGACCCTCGACATATGTTCCTTCCAGAGTGATCGTCTTCCATCCGGCGAAGATCTCTTGGAAGCCATGACCGAGTTCCGTCCCTTGACATGGTACCCTTCCAGAGAATTATCCTCTCGGAAGCCATGATCAAGAAGCAACCACGAGCATAGTTTCTCTTCTCTATGGAAGCTCATTAAAAAACGAAACAAAGGTCCTCAACATAGTTATTTTCCTGTGTCAAGATCGTTTAAAAAATGAAACAATCACCTCTCTTGAACCTTCTTTTCATCCACCCTTCTCCTTTTTCTCATCCAGTCGAGAAATTGGTGACGACCTTAGAGCTGGTGAATGAATTGAAGCTTGGAGGGCATGTCTCCAGCCTTTTATGATCTTTTTGGAGTTAAGCCACTAGCTTTCAAGCTGGGGGCATACCGAGCTTAGTCTTTGTTCTTTCTCGTGCTCGTAAATACATGAGAATGCATCCGAACAAACTTTTATCTCTTTTTAGGACCTGTATGGGTACATGAAAAAGAAACCCCCTGGAGTCTCCTTTAAGCTCTTTTCCGAATCTCTAAACATGAAAAGATTGCTGAGTGATCTTGCTTCCTTTCCCACTCGTTAAATGGTTTGAAAAGGAATCTTTCAAGTGATAATTTATCTCTTTTTCAACCTCGCGAGACTAACATTACGAAAAAGGACAACATTGGGGTCATATTTAAGTTCTTTTCAGACTCTCTAAAGATGAAAAGATTACCGAGCGACCTTGTTCTTTTCACGCTCGTTAAAGTATTTGAAAAAAGCGTCTGTTGAGCGATAGTTTATCTCTTTTTCGGTCTCATCAGACTACTTTACAAAAAAGGAACTGAGAGAGTTCTCTTTTAAGTGTTTTTCCAGACTCTATAATCATGAAAAACCTTCGAGTTTTCTGTTTGTGGACTCGCTAAAACAAACATCGACAGGCCCATACGGGACCGAACCCTTACTTCTTCCAGTTCGTTAAACAAAGGAAGAGGAACTTACTGAAGGTGAGTTTTATCGAGCATGTGTTATCCTCCTCGAGCTCATTAAAGTAAAAAGAGGTACTCGTCTATCTGGATGGGGGAAAAATGGAAAGAAGCAAGCCAAGCAGTTGTTCTTGAGAACATTACCAAATAACTCTTAGAGTCTCCCTTGAACACGACACTTTGTCTTTTCCACGCATTATAATCCGTTGAACCTCTACACTGAGCCATTCCTTTGAGTTTCTTTCACTTCTCTGGGTCACCCGACGTAAGTCACAGCATCCACTACACAATCAAGTTTTGGTCCATGTCATCTTTCTGCTGTCGTGCCTCAGTGTTCAAGGGAAGTATCCGCCTCGAGAGTCAGCCATCACAAATATCTTGTCTCAATACCCGTGTCAGTCCATGTTCATTTGATCTACCAATTACATCTATATGTCCATTTCATGTCGTTGATGGGGGATACATAAAGGCCCTCCTTCGACGAGTCTATTCCTGTTGACTTCGACACATTATCCATGAACTAGACTTAGAAACCAGTTAGTACATTGGGACCTGCATGCCTCAATGGCACGCCTCCTCACATTCGACGGTGGGTTTACATCATTGACCTCTGATTGGATGATTCCATAGATGTTCGACTTCATCTCATCCATTCACATTCGTTAGAATGTACTAGAGTACCTTGGGAATCATTGGCATTAATGGTGATCTCCCTCGCGCTTGTTAACGGTTTACATCATTGACCGGTAATCAAGTGGTTTCTACCATGTTCGACATCAGGACATCTATTCACATGGTTAGATTCATACTACATCGAGATTGGTAAGAAGACCCTGGGTTGAGTGATCACTTTGATATGTACTTTGCCCAGGTTGCGATGGAGTTTTTCTTGAACAATGACACATATACTGTTACATAGATCCACTTTGTATTGGTCATGGCTATGTCTTGTCATCTCGTAGATCCACTGTGTATTCTTCGTGGCTATGATCAGTTCATGTCATAAGAGTATAGATCCACAGTGTATTTTCAGTGGCTATACCTTTTTATCAATACAATTATGGATCCACAGTGTATTTTATGGCGGCCATATCTTGCAAGTCTTGATCACCCAAGCATAGGTATGCCTGCCTTGGGTTTGAAACATGTCATAATATTTGTTGGATGTTTGTGTGCAGCTTTGTCAGGTTCTATGCGTCTATACCCTTGCTTGAAAGTCTACAAATCATTTTAGTTATCAGTTCCTGTCTTCAAACTTCATACTTTGGGGGGCAATCTGTTACACATAAAAAATACTCACTTTGATAGTGTCACAAGTGTCGTCATTACAAAGGTCGCAAGTGTCGCATTTTGCTCACAAATGTCGCAAGTGTCAGGGAAGCATACTGCCATGATTCCTATGTCGTGCCTATAATGACATGAGAAGGACACTTGAAACACCTCAAACATTTGATTTGGAAGAGGGGAAATGAGTCAGCAAGCTTACAAATCTTTTGCCATCTGAAAGCACCCCAAAAACTGAGTTTTTGGAGGGGAGCGCTCCCCTATACCTCTTCTGGGAGCGCTGGCACTCCCCCTTACACTATCTGGGAGCGTTATTAAGTTCCTTTGGGCCTTTTGAGGGAGTGTTGGTGTCTTTAGGAGCGTTGGCGCCCCCTTAAGACTACTGGGGAGCGTTGTAGTGGTCTGATGGCCCTTTTAAGGGAGAACTACCTATTTTAGGCAACAGTTGAGTTGTTGAGATGAATGGGGGAAGGATCCTTTCATTTTTGGAAGGCAGTTGGATTCAAATCCCTAGTCGAGCCATGATCTTAGGGCATATACTTAACTGAAGGAGGAAAATCCTCACCTTCCCCAAGGATATCTCAAGTGGTTAAAGCCTCTCCAAGGCTATATAAGCAAGCTTTCTCATGGTGAAAAGGGGACAGGGAAAGGGAGAATCACACCAAACTTATGATCTTATAAGTGGTGCTGGAACAAAGATAATTTTGGAGCAAGAGACCTATGATATCATAGAGAGAAAATTTTGAAGCCATCATCATTCAGATCGTGGATCTTTTGAGCAAAGGGTATACAAGGAGGAATTGACGAAACTGCTGCAATCCATCTATGGCTGTAAGCAATGTTTTGTCCTCATTAATATAATTTGCTTGGCCTATTTCTTTCTAATTCATGTTCAATACCACATGAATTTGTCTCTTTAGTATATAGACCTATTTCAGACTAATCTTGATAGAGTAGGAAGTGGTCGTACTTTGTTTGTCTACAGAGCTTATCGAGGAGCGAAAGATTGGAGCTCAACTCGGAGCATGCAGGGACAAACACTGGTAAAAGGTACTTCTCTTCTCCTTCCTTCTCACATACTAGTCTACCTTGATCTAAAAGGAAGTCAGTGACCATGATAAGCACTTTCTGTCTTAGAGTTAAGAGTCTAGCTCTTTGAGGAGATCTAACTGTCTGCAGGGAGATTTTCCTTCAACACCTTGTACTACTTCGCTATCCGAGATGGCTTGGAATACTATGTGGATCTGGTTTTCCATTTCATCCACCTTCGGATGTGCCATCTTTTTCTCCTACCCTTTCTGGCTAAGTGCCTCCTTTAGTGAGGTATTGTCTTCCTGCGCCAATTGTAAGTTTGTCGTGTCAGACCTTTATCTAGACTAAATCTCCTACGTGACCCTCATTTGTAATTTGTACAATGCTTTGGTTGGAATCTTGGGCAACACCAAGTCCAACATCTCAATTTCCTTCAGGGGCCTCTATGATGTCTCCTCATATATAAACAACATTTTGGGAGTAATCTGGAAGTTTACGCTCCCCTGCACCATGATTTGCACTGTCTCTCCCACCGGTGCCCCTTATTTAGATGGTGTTGTTGTATTTTTTTTCTGCTCTGTCTCGACCTTCAAGTACTCCAGTGTAGTTTACACCTCTTGTATTTACTCCAAAATTGAAGCTCTGTGATTTTCGACATTTTCCCACACCTCTGATAGTCGATCTTCCACTGTCGTGGCTATCAAATCCACATTGTTTGCCATCAATGATGTTTCCATGGGTTTCTTGTGGGCCTTAACCTTCTTTTTGGGACCACTTTCTTGCTCCCAATTTATCTTCCTTTGGGCCTCTGATGGTTCATATGCTTCTAGAATTTGTGTATCCATTCTTGTATCTTGCCCTTCTCCTTCTTCCATCGATATTTCTTGTGCCTCTGTATGCCTTTCTTCCATGCATACTTGTTCTATTGTTCCTCTCATTGACTGCTCTGTGCGTGTTGGTCCCTTTGTAGAACCACATTAGTATTTCTTCTTCATTCTCATTTTCTTCTGTATGGTAATGTTGCCCCCTTCTTGGCCCTGTGCCGTATTTTTCTTTTTTCTTGCACCATTTGTGTCTATCTGCTGCACAGGGACTATTATGTCATGTGTCCTTGTTTGTTCTCCTAGCACCGTCCTTGGGATTGTTGTCATTCTCCACTCCTTAGGCCATTCCTGGACCTCCATCTAGATGTCATGCATTGTTATGAAGTACTTCAGCTGCAACCACTCCTTGGATAGATCCCTCTTTTCTTGTAGCTACATACTATGGCATGATTCCTAGAAGTTCGTTATCTGCCCAAACTCCTGGACAATTTCTGTGGGAATTCTCCATGTATCTGTGACTTTATTTTGGATGTCTGTCAGGTATAGCATGAATACGTCATTGTTAAGTTTTTTCTTCTCGGGATCAATTGTACTACGAAGGGATGTGTAGCGCGCTGAGCCACATTTTCTTTTCCTTGGTAGGAACATATTGTATGTGGGTTCCTTCCACCCTATAAGTGCAATGAGGATGAGTAACCACAAATAGTGGAACTCAGATCCCCAGTCTTGTGCATCCTTGTAGTCTTCAAGGAATGAGTTTAGTAGATAAGGGGCCCAAATCATTGAGCTCCCCTTTGTGCATTGCGCCGCAACTACTACTACTCCTACGGGTACTTCTTCCTTTCTTCACTTGCACATGAATTTGCAAAACAACAATCGTGTTTCAAATCCTGTCACAAGATCATTGATGACGTTGATCCTGATACCCTTGTTACCCCTCTTTGTGCCATACTTTTCTTTGATCTCATTTGAGATGGCTTTCACCTTAGTTTTTTCTTCTAGGTATTGTTCTGACTTCTCCCCATCTATGGGTAGCCCTATAATTGTTTTGATGTGATTGGCATTGATAGGAATTGTCCTATCCATCCAGAAGATGCCTTTGTGCACCCTCCCAAAAAATTTCTTTACACATCCGTTTATGTGTTTATCGCGCTCAAAGTGCAGTATGTCTAGTAGGTTCATTATGTTGGTGTTGTATAGTCCCACGATCCACTACGTAGGATCCAATAGTGGCGTGCCTGATGGGCCTTCTCCTCCGCTCTCCAGATAGCTCTATGTTTCCAAATCCGTGAACTTTATGGCATCAAACACATCATGGTCAAATTATTTGAGGCCATTGACCCCTCCTACCATCTCTTCGTCTTCCTTTACACTTTCGGCGATCTTCGACATTACCATGACTAGTTCTTCCTATGTGCGTTGTACGCCCTGCACACTGCTTTCTGCTCTCACCTTCTTTCTCGCTTGTGGGGATGATACCTCGACTGTTGGTGTGTCTTGGTGCCCTTTTCTCTGCTTCTCTTCGGGTTCTAGGCCTTGTTGCATCAAACCCATGGCATATTCTTCTTGTTATGACCCTTTCCCCCTGGATGCATCGGATTTCGTCTGTTCGACGTCCACTTCTGGCTACTCGGGCTCTTGTGCAGGTTCCTGCTCCTTCTCCTCCTTCACATGAATTGTGGTTGGTTCGTACTCCGGTGTGTGGATTTCATCCACATCCACCACTATGGGCATCTCATTTGTTCCGTTTTGTGGTACCTGAGTGTTACTCTGTGTATTTTTTCCAATTTTGCTTGATGCTCCAACTCTCGGTGGTGACATGGTGAGGAAATATGAACTACAGACTTCCAAATCAATAGAGGCTAGTGAAAATTTTCACTCTATCATTCTTCCACTCGACTCTTTGTTCTTCTCCTTAGAAAATAACAAAATGGGTTGCTTTCCCCCCTTTTTTTGAATTTATAGTGGGATAGAGAAGTGATAGTTGTGTCGCACTGACAATTGTCACTTCTTCACTTTTTGTTGTGTTTCCTGTGCATTGTGCCTTTCTACCCATTAACTTCTCTTCTGCGTGTAGTTTTTTCCATCCCTAATTTTCTTGTAGCACACTCTTCTATTCTAACAGTTCTATTTTATCAAAACCTGCCATGCGCGCCGATCTATTTTTATTTTATGAATTTTCTTCTTTTTATTTATTTTTCTCATTTGATCTCTCTTAACTTATACTATAATACACTATGTACATATCCTCTTATTGCATTGTAGCTTTCTAAGCACTAGGATCTCGACTGTCCTTATACAGTTTCAGTCGATTCCCATTGATCATTCCTCTAAGTTATGTGCCTCCCAAATATTTGTTGGAAATATGGCTACAGCAGAAATGACGCAGATGATCAAGGTTGTCATTGATGGCAATCGATTGTGTATGGTGAACACAGATGCTGAATCTCAGATGTTGAAACGTAGATGCTGAAACACAAATGCTGAATCTCAGATGTTGAAACGTAGATGCTGAAACACAAATGCTGAATCTCAGATGTTGAAACGTAGATGATGAAACACAAATGTTGAATCACAGATGTTGAAACGTAGATGCTGAAACACAAATGCTGAATCACAGATGTTGAAACGTAGATGCTGAAACACAAATGCTGAATCACAGATGTTGAAACGTAGATGCTGAAACACAAATACTGAATCACAGATGCTGAAACGTAGATGCTAAAACGCATGCTGGAACACGAATGCTGGGACACGACTGCTGGAACACGAATGCTGGAACACGACTGCTGGAACACGACTGCTGGAACACGAATGCTGGAACACGACTGCTGGAACACGACTTCTGGAACACAGCGTTGCATGAGGTGGCATGTGTAGAGGAGGCAGAGTAAAGAGCCAGTTCAGAAAATCAGGGAGAATGCTGGCATGGGAAAAGCAGAAGAACGAATAAAAGAAAAAGGAAACTGCAGTTGGAGTTAAGAAAAG
>ML786200.1:337180-358746 GCA_009831015.1 Picea engelmannii | reverse complement strand
GTTATTCAATGAATCTTGAATACTACGAAAACTATCATTGAGGCCGTATGTGAGGCTGTCTGTGAGGCCATGTACAAATGCATCCAATCTGTCATCCAATGTGTGAAACAATTGGGCTTTGAATGATTCAAGAATTTCTTTCAAATTTTGAGAATAAATAGCCATCTGAGCATCCTATGAACTCACCCAATAAGTTACGGCAGAAAATCGTAGTTTTTTTCTGGAAAAACCCTAAAAAACTGTTGAAATTAAAATGCTCATAACTTCACTTCCCGGACTCCGTTTTGGCTGATTTTTTTTTTGAAATTGGGTGAAATTGTGAGAGGAAATCAGATATGTAATTTATTTGGGCAAATTCGGCCTCCATATGCTACAGAAATAAAAAAAAAATCTCGCCGCCGTCCGCGGAAAAAATCCTGAAAATTTGCAGATTTTAAAGCTTCAATATCTTGATTTCCCAGACTCTGTTTCGGATGATTTGTTTTTTCAAATTGGGTGTTTTTCTGAGAAAAACTCAGATATACAACCATTTTCTGCAAATTTTGCACAGAAATATACCAAAAACTTCGAGAATGTCACGGCCCTCTTTTTTCTGCTCCGAAAAAAAAACTGCAAAAATAAAAAATATTTGCCCACAATGTCTGCCCAAGGAAAGTGCTCTGATACCACTTGTTAAGAACCCAATACTGAATACAAAAGCACCACAACAGATATAAAACAACAATATAGAAAAACACAACTTTATTATATCAAACCCTCGAGGTAGGGCAACACCATACAATGGATCCTATTATGGAAGGAATCCTCTCCTGTTCACTTGCCTCTTCAAGGGGGCATCCTCCTATTGAGCTACTGCTCCAAATACACTAATTCTCTTCATGTCTCATTACATTGCTTGAACCCCTTTATATAGTGCTACCATCACCTAAGAACATTCTAGAGGAGGAATCTTCTAGAAGTACAACCTTCTAAGAAGTCCTCTTACATTTATTATATCTAATTACCCATTTATTATATCTAACTACCATAGTGGACCTTATTTAATAATATGGTGGACCTAGTCCGCCTTACATTGAATGACCTCCACTATTATCACTATGGGCCCTCTGGGCCCCCCCACTACCTCTCTAGCTACCTTACAGAGTTACTATTGGCATTTATGTTGAGTGACAACAATATGTATGCTTGAAAATAATATGGTCATTGTGTTGGTTTTAATCTCTAGAACAATTGTTTTCAATGAAGTTGGTCAAGGAGTTAGTGTAGAAATTTATGTTGAGTGACAACAATATGTATGCTTGAAAAGAATATAATAATTGTGTTGGTTTTAATATCTGTGTTTATTTTAACCTCTATGTTGATATGCAAGGTGTTGAACACTACAAATAATTATGTTATGGTTATTGGGTTTACCTTTTTTCCATAAAAACCATCATTTATACCCTATTTTCACCACTCCTTTCCTCCATTTTTGACATTTTTGTACATATTGTCACTAAACCCAGGCTCAATAAAGGATGTCAAAATTAAATTGTTAGTTTTTTTTTTCATTTTCTACCTAATAAGAAAAATTGTCAAAATCTTGAGTTTTTATCAGCATTATTACCATAAGTGAATTTTTCCGGTAATTGCTCCAAGTTTAGCATATTTGTAGGATGAATTAGAGAAAACAAGAATATGGGTTTTGTTCCCAACATTTACACCAAGGATTGTGAGATTTTGGAGCATGGGAAATTGCTCGTAGGTCGTTGGTCAACGCTAGTCAGACACGTGGCTTCACAAGCAAAATAATAGCAACAAGAACAAAATTTGATTTCCTCACGATTTCTGGAGCAATTCTCTCATCTAAGGTTCGATCTAGCATCCTTAGGAGGTCGTTCAGGTCTGGTGAACATCCAAGAGAGATTCTAGACTAGATTAGTTACACCTCCTCATGTATAAACATGCCAAAACTTCAAGGCATTAAAAAAATTTGAATTTGAGAAGCTTCTTAACATATTCTAGTTGAATTTTGTTAATATAAGTATTTATTTCTTCTCCATTTGATTTGCTAAGCATGTGTATGAGCCAAATCTTGGAAGGGCCCCCTTGCAATGGTCTATTCAACAATGTACATTGATGTGCAAAGATTGTGTTTGCTGCCTCTTTAATTAGTGTGTGTTGGTAAATATTTATGTGTCTTTATTTCTTTTAAATAATTCTTTGTTTTTAGTTTTAATTGGAAAACAAATTCCTTTTGAAAGTAGCA
Organism: Picea engelmannii; assembly: GCA_009831015.1. Classification (NCBI taxonomy): domain Eukaryota; kingdom Viridiplantae; phylum Streptophyta; class Pinopsida; order Pinales; family Pinaceae; genus Picea; species Picea engelmannii. The sequence continues at coordinate 356,498 of ML786200.1, read as the reverse complement.
TTTAAATGAATCTTGAAACCCTCTTTTGATCCATAATTTTCATAATTCTAAAAGAGTATTGTTTTGAGTTCATGACTGTTATGACAATTTCTTTTTGCATCTTGTTTTTCCACCATTGAAGATTATGAAAAATCTGGGTAAAAGAGATTATAATTTTGTTTGCATTTCCTTCCTTTACAATTTATGAAATCCACAATTAAAACAGAGTATTATTGTAGAGGATATCTCTTGCTGAGTTAAAATTATTTCATAGTTTCTAGAGTATATTTGTAAGGGGTTTCTTCACCCTACAAACTATGTTTCCACCATTGAATTGTGATAAATGGAACTAGTCACTAGAGGAATAAATGGAACTAATCGTTAGAGGAAGCTAAAATCCCCCCTACAATATGATTTTTAGCCAAGAAAAACGATGGTAATTGAATTGAGAGGATTTAGCATTTCTTGAATCTTTTTCTTTCTTAGATGCATAACAAATTCTTTAAGTTCATGGTCAAACTGAGTCTTGTCACGAAGTTGATTTCATCTCTTTGAAACAAATTTCCTTTGTGACCTAATTGTCTACCATTGAGGTTGTGAGCATTTGAAGAATTAGTTCTTGATCATTTTGAAAACTAGTTTATAAAAGTATTTTTGTAGCGTTTCTTAAAATAGTTCTTTTAGAATTAAGATTGATTTTAAGACGAGTATATTCACATATAGTGATGTGCCTCTAATATTACAAACCCTGGATTGATACTTTAATGTCTTAGTTTATGCAATTGAATTAGTGAGCTGACATTTTTGGCATCGTTGTTGGGGAGGCACAAAAGAAATTACTTTTGAAATATTTTAGATTTGCATGAATAGGTTTAGTCATGTGTGATTTTCATGAATAGACCTAGGGATAGTAAGGGTAGGTTTTCCAAGAAATAAAGAGGAGTTGTTTCATAAATACAGAAGAAACCAACCCCCCCCCCCCCCACAAAACCACCTACTAAGTCATCACACCAACCAACTAATCCACCTACTTCATCATCTTCACAACAACTTATTAATCCATCTAATAGACCACCTACCTCATTATCTTCATCCATCAAGTCATCCATCAAGTCATCCATCAAAATATCCTCAAAAATTCTCATTACTAACTTGCTTGTAGGTACCAAGAAAGATACAGGGAAGAGGATTGTTGCAAAAATATCCAAGCAAACACACACTAAGGATATTGTTAAAAAAATTGAAGATCCATCAGAAACACCAGAAGGTTTGAGTAAACAATTTTTGATCTTTTGGGAAAATAAGATGGTTGATGTTGAATCTCATGCAGAAGGAGGAGGTGCAAGAAGAGCACCAGATGGAAGAATATTAGGAGGTGGAGATGAAAGGATACTAGAAACATTGGAACAAAGAAGAGCAAGAGAAGAAAGAGAATGACGAAGAAGAGAAAATGATGGAGAAAGATAAAAATACCAAGAAGAGAAGGAGAACGAGAAAGAGGCCCAAATGATGCAGGAGAAGAAGAAGAAGAAGAAGAGGTTAATTTTGGTTTTCGCATCTTAGATGTACCTGCAGAATTTGGTAATGAATTAAAGATGAAAAATATTCCTCCTTCTGTCCCCCCCAACTTACATGGTAAGGATTATGAGGATATTGATGCATTTCTATTTGAATTTGATATATTATGTCATACTTATGGGTTTCCTGCTACCTTGAAGAACATTGATTTAAAATGGTTTATGGGGCTAGGAGAGAATACTATTGGACATTGGGATATCATGAGGAAGATTTTCCCTGAAAAGTATCAAGCATATTGTAGACCAAGATATTCTAAGGAAGATATTTTTAGGATGGATTAGCAAGAAGATGAGAACTTATAAGACTATTTGGAAATATTTTTGTATAATTTACAGAAATCAAAACACAATTCTTTAAGTTATGATGTTATTAGTACTATATTTATAACATACATTCATGGTGAATACATTGGTATCCTTAATCTCACAGGTTCAAGTGATATTTCATCCTTACTATTTACACAAATTGTTGAATTATGTAGGAAGTACTTCAGGGGAAAGGACAAGGCTATAAAAGGACAAAGGGATGCTCTCTCCAAAGTCACCAAATCACCCACATGGAGTATTACTAGGGTAGAAATAGGAAATTTGTTGGAGAATTTAACACTGATATTTTGAGTACATTAGGATATTACATTGATACATTGAAGGCTAAGAAGAAACAAGAAGAGCATAATGAAGCTTTAGTAGTCTTTTGTCATAGATGTAAGAAAAAGCATCCACATAGAGAATTTCCACTAGATAGTATTTAAGTTTGTGGTATTTGTGCAAATAACCATTCGACGAAGGATTGTCCATTATTTCCAGGACTCAAATCAATTTGCAAAGGTGAAAACACAGTAAAATAATCTCTTTATTATGTTGCACCAAGGATACCATGGAAACCATGTATACCAGGTATGCCTCAAGACCCTACTCAACAATTTCCTTCATATTATCATATGAATTCTGTAAAAAACACTTGGAAATACCCCTTTACCTTGGTAGGCATGGCCTCCTCAACAAGCTCAAAACCAACTCTTTCAACAAGGTTGGTTAGGAAAAACTTATAGAAACCCGCCTCCCTACAATCCCCAAACATCATATCAACCATATCAACAGTCTTATTTTCAACAACAAACTTATTCTTTCCAACAACAACCATACCCGCAACAACAAATTCCACCTACTCAATATCCACAACTAACTCAACAACCATATTCTATACCACCCCCACCACAAATCACCCAACCACAACAACTACAACTACATTCTAACCAACCAGCACCCAGATCAACCCAATTTCTGGTAAAGCTCCCCATAAAAAAACTCATGTAGTTGTAGAAGAAAAAGAAAAAGAAAAGAAACAAGTCAACTGAAATTCCGAAGGAACAAACACAATTCACCAAAATACCTCATTTTCCAGAGAGGTTAAATTTGGAAAAATCTATAACCCCTTATGATCATGATTTATTAAACGAACTAAAATAACATATGTGTAAATATTCCCTTATTGGAAACTATCAAGAACATACCCATCTATACAAAAATAATTAGGAAATTGTGCCTTAAAAAATTATGGAGAAAGAAGAAAGACCCAACAACAATGCAAGTTATTGGAAAATTGGCTAGCCTAATGTCGAAAAATGTTACAACAGAGAAATATGTTGATCTAGGGGTGCCTATTTTTACCATATTAATCAAAAATATTTCTAAACCAAATATCTTAATTGATTTACATGTATCCATTAATGTAATGACCATGGAAACAATGCAAAAATTGAACATTTGTAATCTTCGAACTACACCTACAAATGGAATATAGATCTCAGGTAAAACTAGAAGGTGTAGTCTATGATGTCATTGTATCCTTGGATTCATGGGAATATCATGTGTATTTTTTATTTCTTCAACCAAAATCTAACTTAGGTGGACACCCTCTTATCCTTGGAAGGCCCTAGTTAGCAACGGTTGGTGATCTTATTAGTTATAGATAAAGAAATATGATTATTTCCATGGGGAGTGAAAGCAAACAAGTAACTCTTTATCCACTATCTAGATCTATCACTAAACTAGAACAAATGTCATGGCTTGAAGAAATAGATTCTCGAGAGGAGACTATTCATTATTTTTGCAGTATTAATCAAGCAATAAATTTCAAAGAAGAGAATGATGAGAATGTGCTTATTTCCAATCCAGATATTGAAGAGAAACTTGAATCTTTACAACAATTCTCCACTAATAATATTTTGGAACAAGGTTTTTTAGGGAAAAATTATATAGAATCTTTACAATCTTAATTTGAAACTATATTTCCTGTAAACACAGCATCAGATTCACACAGTAAAACCATTGAATTTTTTCCTGGAAAATGTCTGAACATCAATGCTAATTTGGAAAAATATCAGGAAGAAAGGATAATTAAATTATTGCAAAAATACTCTAAGGAATTATCCTGGGATTACACAGACATGCAAGGAATTCACCCAGATACTTGAACACATCACATCTACATAGACGAGAATGCCAAACCGATTAGATAACCACAAAGAAGAATGAATCATATGTTAAAAGAGATAGTGAAAGAAGAACTTCAAAAACTGTTTAAATTAGACTTTGTCTATCCTATCTCTGATAGCCAATGGGTTTCTCCCTAGGTGGTAGTACTCAAGAAAATGAGTGGAAAATGGAGAATATATGTGGATTATCGAGAACTAAACAAATCCACTCTAAAAGATTACTTTCCTCTACCATTCATAGACTAGATCCTAGACACATTAGCAGTAAATAAGTAATTTTATTTCCTTGATGGGTTTAGTGGCTATAATCATATTAAAATAGCCTTGGAGGACCAAGATAACACAACATTCAATTGTCCTTGGGGGACATATGCATATAAAGTCCTACCCTTTGGGTTATGTAATGCACCAACTACCTTTCAAAGGGAAGTCTTGGCCCTTTTTTTTATTTAATACATGAATGTGTAGAAGTGTACATGGATGATTTTCAGTGTATGGAGATGATTTTGACGATGCTTTGAATAATCTGGAAAGTTTCCTAATAAGATGCATGGAAACTATTCTAGCACTTTGTGATGAAAATTTTTTAATGATGCAAAATGAAAGAATTGTACTTGGACATCATATATCTTCTACAGGACTTAAGGTAGATCTGGCCAAGATAGAGATCATTCTTAATTTTCCAACTCCTTCAAATCAAAGAGATGTTAGAATTTTTATGGGATATGCAAGATATTATCGTAGACTCCTAGAAATTTTTAGTAAAATAGCCTTACCTTTGTTTAAATTACTTATTAAAGATGCAAAATTTTGTTGGGACACTAACTACCAATCTACTTTCCAAACTTTGAAAGAGAAACTTTTGTCAGCACCAATATTGAAGGGTCCAGACTGGAGCTTACCATTCCACATCTCCACATATGCATCTGATACAATAGTGGGAGTAGTACTAGGTCAAAAGGGAGACATTTTAACCTATGTTATCTACTTTATCAACAAAAACTTAACTCTAATTGAGCTCAATTATATTGTGACTGAAAAGGAAATTTTGGCAATTTTCCTTCTTGTGAATAAATTTCGACCTTATATAATTGGATACGAAGTCTTTGTCCATACAAACCATTCCACCATAAGATAATTAATGAATAAACCTATTACAAATGGTAGAATAACAAGATGGTTGGTATTGTTGTAGGAATTCAATATTACTTTCATAGACCGACCTGGAAAGGACAATCAAGTGGCAAACTTTCTTTCATGACTTAATAATCCTGGTGAGAGTGTTCCAGTAGTAGATTCTTTCTAGATGAAAATTTATTTTCTATATCTATTAAATCCCCATGGTTTGCAGATGTAGCTAATTATCTAACGATAGTGAAATTACCAAAGAACTTTTCACCAAGAGAGAAGAAGAAGGTTATGAAAGAAAGTGCTAGATATTATTGAATCAAGGGAGATATTTTCTATACTAGAGATGATTTGATAATATGTATATGTGTTAGGGAAGATGATTTCTTTGATATTTTAAAAGCTTGTCATGATGAACCATGTGGTGGGAATTTTGCAGACAAATGAACAACTTATAAATTCCTTCGTTTCGGGTACTATTGGCCAACACTATTTAGAGATTCCAAAAAATATGTGAGAAGTTGTGATAGCTTCCAAAGAATGGGATGACCAACAACAGTTGATGAGATGCCCCTCCAACCACAGGTTCTCATTGAACCTTTTGTTTGTTGTGGAGCCTAATTATCTTCCTGATTCAGAGGTCTTTGTTTTCAGTCATGTTTATACCCCATGAAGACTTTACACCCTGGAAGATCGTACACCCCTCCATGCGGGGGAGTGCAGGGGGGGATTTCCCCCCTGCGGGGTCTAGGGAGGCTATCCCCCTGACTGAGGGATCCAGGGGCATGCAGGCCCCCAAAGGAAAAATTTCCTTGTAAATGTATATTGTAATTTCATATTAAATCTGGACCGTTCATTATAAGGTCATAGATCTGACGGTAGAAGTTATGTTAGGATTTTTTCCCCTAGAAGGAAACCCTCTTTTATGAGGGAAATTTATTTCATCTATGTATCATTGCGAATATTGTATTCTAAGAGAGGAGATTGTGAGAGAAAGAAGAGAAAGTTACAACGGGTGTGTTGTAGTTTGTATCCCTTCAATTGTTGGATAATAATAAAGGAAGGACCTAACAATTTCTCTAGTGGATGTAGCCCACACTAGGTGAACCACGTATATCTGTGTCTCTATTGTATTGTGTATCTTCTGTGTTTTATTTCTTCATTTGTTTTATTTTATTTCTCCATGAGCCTATTTTTTCTAACAACTGGTATCAGAGCGAAAGGTAAGTCGTAGCGAAAGAGGGTTCCTAGTTTGAGTGGGAGCAATGGCGGAAGATGGAAAGTTTAGAGTCAAGAAATTTAACGACCAAAACTACCAGTTATGGAAGATGTAGATAGAAGATTATTTATATCAAAAGGATCTATTCCTACCATTGGGTGGAACAGAAAAGAAGTTGATGGCCATGAAGGACGAAGAATGGGAGGTTCTCGATAGAAAGGCACTAGGAACGATACGGTTGAGCCTCGTAGCATCGGTGGCTTTCAATATTTTGAAATAAAAGACAACGACGGAGCTGATGGATGCATTGGCTAAACTGTATGAAAAACCCTCGGCGTCCAATAAGGTATTTCTAATGAAGACATTATTTAATATGAAGATGTCAGAAGGTGGGTCTATTGCAGATCATTTAAATGAATTTAATACGGTTACTAATCAACTAAGTTCTGTAAAAGTGGACTTTGATGATGAGGTCATGGCTCTTATAATATTGTGGTCATTACCAGAAAGGTGGAACGACTTGGTCATGGATGTAAGTCTCTATCTCTGGTTCAAACACTCTAAAATTTGATGATGTTATTGGTGTTATCCTTAGGGAGGAAATGTGATGGAAAATCACAAGTGAGACATCAAGTAATGCGTTAAACATGGAGAACAAGGGAAGAAAAAAGGATAGAGAAAAGGGCTCAGGGAACCACGGGAATTATAGGAAGGGAAGATCCAAATCTAGAATTGGAAAGATAGAGTGTTGAAATTGTGGGAAGAAAGGACATCTGAAGAAAGACTGCAGAGCTCCAAAGAAACAAAGAGATGGATAACAAGAGAAAAATCAGGAAGTAAATGTAACAAGTGATGTGTTACAAGAAGCTTTGATTATTTTTGTAGGTAATATTTCTGAGTCTTGGGTAGTAGATTCAAGGGCTTCATTTCATGCCACACCCCATAGGAAACATTTTCTAGATTATGGTCAAGGTGATTTTGGACAAGTTCATTTGGGTGATGATGCACCATGCAAAATTGTTGGAATGGGAAAGGTAAAAATAAAGCAAAGAAATGCAAACCAATGGTTGTTGAAAGAGGTAAGACATGTTCCAAATCTAAGGAAAAATATGATTTCAACATGGCAGTTGGAAAGTGAAGGTTTTATATCTATATTTACAAATAAGATGTGGAATGTCACCAAAGGATCACTAGTGATAACAAAAGGAGAAAAGGTAGGTACATTGTATTTATGTACTGGTAATACTGAATCTTCCATCTATTTAGCTTCTACAGGAGTAGATACAACATTGTGGCATCAAAGGGTTGGGCACATGATTAAGAAGGGGATTCAGATACTTCACAAAATAAATTTGTTTCTAGATCTTAAACAAATTGATTTGGATTTCTGTGAGCATTGTGTTTATGGAAAACATAAGAGAGACATATTTATCAGAGTCGAAAAATAAAATAAGAGTGAAAGGTTAGAACTTGTGCAAACCAATGTATGGGGACCATCTCAGGTATCATATCTTAGTGTCTCTCATTCTTATGTTACATTTATTGATGATGCAAATAGAAAAACTTGGGTTTATTACATTCGACAAAAATTTGATGTTTTTGATACTTTTAAGAAATGGAAATCTTTGGTTGAGAATGAGACAGGAAAAAGGTTGAAGTTTCTCAGATCAGACAATGGAGGTGAATATTGCAACAAGGAGTTTGATGATTACTTTTCATACCATGGGATTCGTAGAGAGAAGATAATTCCAGGAACACCACAAGAAAATGGTGTGTCAGAAAGGATGAACATGACAATCATGGAGCGTGCAAGGAGTATGAGATTGCATGTTGGTTTTCCCTTACAGTTTTGGGCAGTTGTTTTAGATATTGTTGTTTAATTAATAAATAGAGGACCTTCAATCTCTTTGGATGGTAGAATTCTAGAAGATTCATGGACAGGTAAAAAGGTAAACTATTATTTTTTGAAGACTTTTGGTTGTGAAGCATTTGTCCATATTGATAAAGAAAATAGAACAAAGCTTGAAGAAAAATCCAAGAAGTGTACCTTTATTGGATACGGTGTTAATTATTTTGGTTATCGCTTATGGGATTATGAAAATCAAAATATCATTATGAGTAAAGATGCCATATTCAATGAGAATGTCATGTAAAAAGATCATTTGCAGGGAAAGATACAAGAAATAGAAAAAGCAGAATACACAGTGCTTGATGAGATCACTGAAAAAGAAATTCCAAAGGTACCAGAAAATCAAAATGTACAACAACAGGAGCAACAAGTACATCAAACTCCGACAAGTCTTGTTATAATATCTACCATGTTAAGTAGACCCCCTGAACGATACTCTCCTCCATTGTATTATTTATTGTTGACTGATTTCGGTGAACCAGAATGTTATGAAGAGGCAATGCAAGTAGACACCAAAAAGAAGTGGGAGCAAGGCATGAAAGAGGAAATGGATTCCCTGGTAAATAACCAGACTTGGGATTTGGTTCAGTTGCCTGCAAGAAAAAGAGCATTGCAGAATAAATGGGTTTACAAGTTGAAGGAAGAAGATGGAGGCAAAAAGAGGTACAAGGATAAACTTCATGTAAATGGGTTTGCACAAAAGAAAGGTATATATTTTGATGAAATACTTTCTCATGTTGTTAAAATGACTTCAATTAGGACTATTTTAAGTCTTATGGAAGTAGAAGATTTACTTCTTGAACAACTAGATGTAAAAACAACTTTTCTCCATGGGGATTTGGAGGAAGAGATTTATATGCAGCAGCCACAGGGGTATGAGGTCGAAGGGAAGGAAAATTTGGTATGTAGGTTGAATAAGATCATGTATGTCCTAAAGTAAGCTCAAAGAAAATGGCATTTGAAGTTTGACAGGTTTATGACAGAACAAGGTTATAGTAGATGTCATGTTGATCACTGTGTCTATTTTAAAACGCTAGAAAATGGAATCTATATTATTTTTCTATTGTATGTAGATGACATGCTTGTTGCAGGGTCTAATATGCAGGATATAAATTTGCTCAAGAAGAAATTAGCTAATTCATTTTCGATGAAGGATTTGGGTGTCGAAAAGAAAATCCTTGGTATGAGAATAACAAGAGACAGGAAAAATCACAAATTGACATTGTCTCAGGGTGAGTACATAGAGAAGGTGTTGGAGAGGTTTATAATGCAGAATGAAAAAACAGTTAGTACACCTTTGGCCATCCATTTCAAATTAACTAAGAAAATGTGTCCCAAGACACTGGATGAAATAAAATACATGTCCAAGGTCCCTTATTCATCAGTAGTTGGCATCTTAATGTATGTGATGGTTTGCACAAGACTAGATATTGCACATACAGTGGGAGTTGTGAGAAGGTATATGAACAATCTAGGTAAGAACATTGGGAGACAATAAAGTGGATTCTCAGGTATTTGAGAGGTACTGCTACTCATGCATTATGTTTTGGAGGTTCAAACATTGTTCTACAGGGATATGTTGATTCATATATGGTAGGTGATAAAGATAGCAGGAGGAGCACCATAGGGTATGTTTTTACTATGGGTGGAACAAAAGTAAGGTAGATTTTGAAACTGCAAAATATTGTTGCACTTTCAACAACATAAGCAAAGTATGTTGCTGCTATAGAGGCTAGTAAGGAAATGATTCGGTTACAGAGGTTTATGGAGGAATTGCGAAAGAAGCAGGAGAATAGCAAGTTGTACTATGATAGCGAGAGTGTCATTCATCTTGCAAAGAAATCAACCTTCCATTCTAATACTAATCATATACAGTTGAGATACCATTTCATACGATCCATCTTGGAAGATAGACATTTGAAGTTGGAAAATATACACACTAGACAGAATCCTGCAGACATGTTAATGAAAGGAGTAACTAGAGATAAATTGAATTCCTGGTCAGTTTCAATTGGTCTTCAAGCATGAAGGTGAAGATGAGAAATTTTCTAGGTCCAAAAATGATCATAGTCTAGAAAATACAACAGCGGTTGAGCTGTTGAGATCAGTATCCAAGTGGGAGATTGTTGGTTGTGGAGCCTAATTATCTTCCTATTTCATAGGTCTTTGTTTTCAGTCGTGTTTATACCCCATGAAGAATTTACACCATGGAATATTGTACACCCCTCTGTTGATGGGTACTAAATCCCTTTAATTCAACAGCAGGAACCAAACCCACCACCGAGGCCCAATTATACTCTGCAACATTTAATAGTGGAATGGTTCTCCAGATCTTGCGATTCATCCAATTAATCGATGGGCCTTACATTTTCTTGCAAAGGCATCTCCTTCGGTTTGGAATTTATCTTTTTGTGTTTTTATCTTAGGTGGGACCAATATAAGATGGAAGCCGGTATAAACCAACTTGGCAAAAAAATGGGAAAAGTTTCTAAATACTGGAGAAGAGGTCGAGCTTGGGATAAACTGTTGCTCAAGCATGCAGACAACGATCGTCTACCACGGGCCTAGTACTAATACATTAACCGTGTGAGTAATATGATTTCTGGCTGAGATACTAATTAGCATAAGAAAACACGCATGTGATAAAATAACGGCAAGTAAAATAATTCACTTAACTCTAATCATCCATCACATAATAACACAACGATTCATCATCATCTTTAAAGAAAAGAACTGTAAAAACATTGCATCAAATAACTTATAAATAGATTTAATAGCTCTTACTTTTTACAACATACATTCATGAGATGAGATAAGAAATAGTTCTTCTCCACATCCAATCATACACACATTTGATGAAAACACAACTTTGTCTCTGGTCCAGAAGGACTTCTCAATTAAAGGTATCTCCAAAATAATTCTTAACAAAACCATAAATGAGAGTTTCTTGCAGCAACCATCGACCCTTAACTAATCGGTTTATGCTCTTATTTATAATCATAAAATTAACTAAAATTAATGGCTAAAGTGCAGATGAGTAAAACAAAATTTGCCACGTGGCATTATCTCCTAACAATTTTCTAACAGTCATCTCAAATTATCACTTAAAAGGGTGACTCTTCTCATACTCCGACCAACTGATGAACAACTCCTTGCAAGTATGAGCGTATGGGAATATATGTTGTTCCATCGGGGCTGCATAAATATCTCTGATCTCTACTGCATGTGCCCAATACTTGACCAGACTAGCACTTAACTGTTGCAGCATGGCCCGAGCTTTGATCGGGTGTTCCATAAACTGTCGCACCTGAATCCACACTGGTCCATACCTGTAAAGCTTTCCAAACCTGGTTGTTTTATACTTACGAGATCTTTGCAATATTTCGAATTTCTTGACCGCTTCTGTTATCACCGTCATTTTTCACTAGTTAGGGTGGGTTACATTCGCATTCCACAACATGAAAGATCGAGTACGGAAAAATACGAGAGTCAAAAATCACGCCAGTGGTCGGTTGGCCCTTGGAGTCGGGAAAGGATGTCAAAGCCAAACATGTGCTGAAAGTATGAGTATGTTCCAAAAGAGTCAGATCTTGTCATAAGGGAAGTCGTTAGGTGCCCCAAGTTGAGGTAAGTTTTATGAGCGTATGGGAATATATGTTGTTCCATCGGGGCTGCATAAATATCTCTGATCTCTACTGCATGTGCCCAATACTTGACCAGACTGGCACTTAACTGTTGCAGCATGGCCCGAGCTTTGATCGAGTGTTCCATAAACGGCCGCACCTGACCTGACTCTCCTGTGCCTATCACCATTGTTGTTTCTTTGGCCCATGATGAATCTTGATCGATGTGTGATTTGACTGTGTCGTGCAAGTCGTTGAATTCATCGGGCATGCCAAACTCGAGAAGTCCAATATCCTTTATTGCCTTGTTGATTTTTGACTCAGTTTCTCTCGCATTTGGCCTGTTTTATTGCATCTCCTGATGAGGCTCATGAGCCATTCTTTCTCAATACTGGGAGGTATCTTTCCTACCATCGAAATTACAATCGTTTAGAGACTGCGTATAGAACAACACTTGGTAAAATAAACATATAAAGTAAAAACGTGAAGAATCCACACTGGTCCATACCTGTAAAGCTTGCCAAATCTGGTTGTTTGATACTTACGAGATCTTTGCAATATTTCGAATTTCTTGACCGCTTCTGTTATCACCGTCATTTTTCACTAGTTAGGGTGGGTTACATTCGCATTCCACAACATGAAAGATCGGGTACGGAAAAATACGAGAGTCAAAAATCACGCCAGTGGTCGGTTGGCCCTTGGAGTCGGGAAAGGATGTCAAAGCCAAACATGTGCTGAAAGTATGAGTATGTTCCAAAAGAGTCAGATCTTTTCATAAGGGAAGTCGTTAGGTGCCCCAAGTTGAGGTAAGTTTTTTAAACAGAAGTCACATCAACAAGTGCATCAACCATCATTAGCTCATCATGAAGGCTAGGGGATTGAAAACTCAAGGTGGTCATACCACAAACTTTCTGCAATTCTTATCAGCTGCATCTCACACGCCTCGGAACATGCTCGTTGTGCGATTGTGCCATGGAATATATTCAGTTCACTTCAAACATCCAGTCGCCATGGATCCATTATTCCCTAGCATGTTTCCACCCACTGCTCGCTCGATTATAAATCGTGAATGTTCTACATGTGCTCTACTCATCAGCCGAGATTATGCACTACTAGTAATTCGTCTCGCGAGCCCAGTCTGATCAATTTCTTTTTCTATTTTTATTTGGGCCCTCGTCGAGTTCCCGACGCATAATACAGATACGTTTTTGCACCATGGGAACCCCTCAAAACATAATACGGGGCATGCAAGGCAGCCGAAGCACCAGACTTGAGCCCCGAAATGCCTGGGATTCGTTCTTACTCGTAGCGGGCATTCCCAAGGCTTCAAAGGGAGGTTCCTACCTATACGTGGGAACGATGGCATTGCACCATGCGAAGGCCAAAGTGGAAGACGTTGTGCCAGAAGGAAGAACTTTGGAAGCCATGCCTTTGCAACAACATATAACCCGAAAAAGGGGAAGGCCAAGAAAGAATAAGGAGTCTTGGGAAAACAAAATCCCAAGCGAGTCGTGCACAAGATTGGTCACCGAGGAATTACTGATATGCATTATCTAGCTAGATCCTGTCGAAACCACAAGTCAGGGAAGTGGGAGCAGAACAAGGAGGACAGATGCCACGGGTTCTAATGTCCGAGAGCTGACTCAGTAGTTGGAGCAGGCATAACTTGCCATTGTCAAACTTTACCAGGAAAATAGAGAATTAAGATGCCAATTAGTGAAAAAGACCCTCAAGGTGTCAACATCACAAGGTCGTGAAGGGAACGTGACATGGATCAAGAGACAGCTCCAGGAAGCGCAACATACAATCATGCAGTTGCGCGAAGCATAAAGGGTGTCAGAAGAACTGAAAATGAAAACATCTCAGGGAACGCGAAGTAGCCGGTGAGAAAATCCACGCAGAGCTTGTCAATGCACAGAAGAGGCATGATTAACAAAATCTATTTGGTATTCTCAAATGTGGCACAAATCTTGATAGTATTTTGTAAATTTTCCTGTTCTTAATGTAAACAAGGTTGGTTGGCGAACAGGTGTAGACAACGTATTTTGTATGTAATCTGAGCTCGATGGAAATCTAATATAAAGTATTGAAACTTTGAAAAAAGGATTCTAGTTGTGGTGGTTGGATTTTTTCCTTTCTTTTATTTGCATATGTATCCCTCATGTTCTTTTTCCATATTTTCTTTCAATTTAGTCCAGAACTCATTCTCAGTGGTGCTCTGAGTTACTTTGTATTTTTTCATTAATACCCTTTTGCGAAAAACCTCTGACGTTGATCGATTTCATCGTACGGTGCTGACGTGGTATTGAAGACTGGTGACTTAGCTCGTGGGTATTGGTAGGACTCAATACTTTATTCAATTTATGCACTCTAAACTAAACCTGGGATTGTCGATGCTGGAAACGTATCGGGGATTGGCATTCGGGGAAAAACTTATTATGTTTTTTATGCGGACTTAATTTCTCAAAAACTTGTCGATGCCGAAATGCTTTGGGGATCGACCATCGGCGATATCCTCATGTAATGCTTGCCGTGAAAGAAATCTTCCTTTTGTTGACACCGATGAAGATCGACGCTCAACAACTCCAGTTTTCTCGAGTGATTTTCTTTCATCTTTAATTCTTCCTGATGCTGAATCTTTGAGCGCATCGTGGAAATGTTTTGGTTGTCGATTCTTTATTTTAAATGTTAGTCTTTTAAGTTATTGGTTTTCACTTGTTCAAGCAAACTTTGAGAGACTTAAATGAGAATAAAAAAATGATAAGCGAAGGCAACATTTTTCACAACGAAGTCGAATTAGACAATGTAAAAGATCAAGTGGTACCCAAAAAGTAAAATTTGACATAGACCTTTTAGGGTGTCTTGAGTGCTCAACAAATGGTGACTTATTGGGTGAAAGAAGAATCTTTATTCCTCCTTTAGGCTTGGTTGATGCGAAAGCAGGTGGAGAACTTAACTGGTTTTAAATCAGAGCCTCTTTTACCCTTGCATTTGAAATTCTCTAGTTGATGCTTCCGGGTCTGCCTGTGGGGTTTTTAACCTTTATTCCTCCTTAGTTTCCTCTAACCTTGACTCATGCCCTCTTTAACAAAAATATAGTAAAGCATTCACTGGTATGGAGCCTATAGTTACCTTTACTCACTCGCTACGGTGTTGCTCCGCTGCCAGCGAGAATCCATAGCCCTGATGGAGTCACCTCGACATCACAGACCTTGCTCCGCTTCCAGTGAGCGTCGATAGCCCCGAAGGATTTATCTACATACCCTCTCCTATTGTTCACTCATTTTATAAAGTCAATTTTATTTCGGCAGAATTCCCTGAGCATGTGAGAGAGGATGGCGTCTGTTTATTTTGCAAAATGAGATGGTTAAGGTGAATCCTTAACTAGCTTTGTCTTTGGGATTCATGCAGTCCTTTTCTACTTTCCTTCTTTCCCTTAAGGTCGTACCAGACCACCAAGCATACACTTATCCATTTCTCTGAAGTTGTTCATTTGCACAGGTTAGATAGAGGACCCCTTGAAACAACCACAGGTTCCCTAACATTTCTTGTGTTGTATCTGAGTGATGAGTTAGGAACAGAGTTCACTATGTTGCATGATTTGAGGCCAACCATTGTCTTGCTAAACACAACCTTCAAAAGTGACAAAATAAAACAACAAAAGAAGTAAAAAAAAATGCATTTCGCAATTGACCTAGCTAAAACCAAAATCATGAAAACAGGAACACAATTTTTTTTTATTTTTTTTAATGGAAATATTGTTTTAGCACTTGGCCATTTACTGGGAGGGAGTCAGGTTCCCCCCTTAGATTTTGTAACTAGTAAGTGCCTGCCCCAATCTTCTCAGCCACTTTCCTTCTTTTCCTTTAGGCTCGTTTGCTCTGTCCCATTTCAAGACTAAGTCTCCTACTTCAAAATTCTTCTCTTTAGCCTTATGCTTGTCAAACCATCTTTTAATGATCTGCTGGTGGGATATAAATTTCGATTTAGCTTTTTCCCTTTCTTCTTCCAACATGAGCAGAGTGTCAATCATTTGTTGTATGACTGATGAAGGTTGTCCTATGGAATCTTGGGCAAGTTTAAGTGATGGAATATAAATCCCATTCGGGAGAATGGCTTCCTACCCATATACTAGAAAGTATGGGGAATTTCTTATAGCTTCCTTGGGTGTTACTCTATCTGCCCATAAAGCATTGTGGAGTAAATTATTCCAATTCCTTTGGTTATCTACAAACATTTTTTTCAATATCCTTACTAGGTTCTTATTAGTTGATTCTGCCAATCCATTTCCCTATGGACAATAATTTGCAGAGTACTTGATTATGATTCCTTTGTCTAGATCAAACTTCGTCAATAGGGTGGAGGAAAAGTAAGCTGCATTATCAAAAACCAGGATGGAAGGGACACCAAACCTGGTGATTAGTTGTTGTTCTATGAATTGGATTACCACCTTCTTGTTTACAAGAGTCAAAGGGATGGCCTCTACCCATTTCATGAAATAGTCGGTGGCAGTGAGTATGTAATTGTGTTGTTTTGAAGAGCTTGGTGTAATTTCTCCTATGATGTCTAACTCCCATTTCTCAAAAGGCCTAGAAACGGTCACCGGTTGGAGTGGGACTACTTCTCTCTTCTCTCTCCCAACGCTTACTTGGAAAGTTTTACAGTTTCTAGCGTATGTGTGAGCATCCTAGAACAAAGTGGGCCAATAATAACCAGCTCTCAGTATCTTATGAGCGGTAGTGTTTCCTGCAAAATGTCCACCGACAGGTCCATCATGGAGCTCCTTAAGAACTTTGTCTGCATCTTAACGTTCGAGACATCTTAAAAGTACCCCATCATAATTAATCCGAAAGAGTATCGAATTTATGAGGCGATATTGTGCAGATTTCAACCTGAGAGCTATCCTTTCCCTGGGGTTGAGGTTTTTTGGGCAAGTCCCATGGTGTAGGATATAAGTCAAATTCACATACCAAGACTCTTTCCCTGGGGAAATGTATGAAGCTTCACAACACCATAATGCCATTTCATTCTCCCATCCAGAGTCTTCATTTACTTTGTCCTCGGCGTCAGCTGCTAGTTTGTACAATCCTTGTCCTTTAACTAGTTTAGCAGGTTTTATTTCTAGATCAAATTCTTGGACTACTAGCATCCAGTTCCCTCTTCTTTCCCCCATCTCTTGTTGAGCGAATAGGGATTGGACTGCAGGGTGAAGCACGATTACTTTGGTATGGTTCTTGAGGATGTAATATCTGAAATGTTTTACTGCTTTATAAATTGCATAATCATGTTTATCTATAGTAGGATAATTTAGTTCATCTCCTTGGAGGTTAGTGCTCATGAACGAAATTGGAGCCTCGTTGTTGTCATCATCCTTCTGAGTTAGAACCGCAACTAACGATTGATCGGAGGTGAAAGTATACAGGAAGAAATATCTATTAAAATTAGGACTTCGTAACACAGGGGCTTGAGATATAGAAGTTTTAATATTTCTAAAGGCATCCTTTCTCTCATCGTCCCACTTAAATTCATCATCTTTGCGGATCATTTTTTGTAATGGTCTGACAGTCTCGGCGAAATCGGGTATGAACTTCCTTACAAAATTGATTTTCCCAAGGAAGGATTGCATTGTCTTTTTGTTGTGAGGTAACGTGAGCTGAGTTATAGCTTTGACTCGCTCAGGGTCTATGTGAATGCCTGCTTGGGATATGAAATGACCTAATAGCTTTCCTTCTTCCACACCAAAGATATTTTTCTTAGGGTTTAAATATATACCGTATTTTCTACACCTTTCGAAAATCTGGCTCAAGTTTTGGATATGCTCCTCTTTGTTCTTTGAATATACAGTCACATCGTCCAAATACACTACTACACACTTGTTGATCGGTCCTCGAAATGCTACATCCATTTCCCTTTGGAAGGTTTCCCCTGCATTGATTAACCCAAAGGGCATGCGCTTGTAAGTGAAAGTTCCTCACTTGGTTCAAAAGGTAGTTTTCAAACGGTCTTCCTCTGAAACCAGAACTTGGTTGAAACCCGAGAAACTGTCCAGTAGAGAGAAAATCTCAGAGCCGGACACGGTCTGCAAGAGTTGCTCCATCGGTGGGACTAGGTAGTTGTCCTTTTCTGAGGCTATGTTAAGGTTCCTAAAATCTATGCATAAGCGGATTTCTCCTGACTTTTTCCTCACAGGAACCAAATTTGTTACCCATGCAGAATTTCTAACATGGAAGATAATTTTGGCATATAAAATTTTCTTCAACTCCTGACACATGAGAGTTCTGGGGATGGGTGGTACTTCCAGAGCTTTTGTTGGAAGTGTTTCACTTCAGGTTTTAATGGGATAGTGTGTGGAATGATATGAGTATCATAATTTTTCATATCCCAACAGGACCACACAAAGACATCTTGATATTGTTTGAAGAGTTTGAGATAGGCCTTCCTTTCCTCTTTAGATATTGTCCTACTGAGGTTTACGTTTTTTGGGTTTTTCGGGGTTCTGAGATTTATAGTTTCATGCATGGGACAGGAACTACCGGTCTTATCATTTTTGGGCCCCTTAAATCGATCTTTTAGGTAAAAAAGATTCTCTAAATTAGCTATCCCCTTCGAGATTGTGTGAGACTTTGATTTGTCAGTTGGTTGACCTGTCAGAGGATCAGTTTCTGTTGATTGTTCCTGGAATAATTCATCGTCAATAGCTAAGTCTTTGAAATTATCTTGGTTAGTCAGAAATTTTATGATCTGTTCATCTCCTTCAAAGACTTTCCAATTAGAAATGTTGTTAGGCACTGATGGTTTGTAGATTAGTTCCATAGTGAACTGGGAAGCTTCATAATATTCTAGAGGTGACAGCCTTGAAGCAGTTGTGGCCAGGGAATCAACAAGGATATTCTTTATTCTGGGGATCGTTGAAATATTGAAAGCTTCAAAATGCTCTATTAACCTACACACTTCCCATTGATAATTATTTAGGTGAGGAGAGTTGCAATGTATAGAATTCCTTAATTGTCTAACGATAATTTCAGAATCCTTGAAAACCTTCAATTCTTTGACGTTTAAGTATATGGATTTCTTTAACCCCTGTACTAGAGCTTCATACTCGGCGGTGTTGTTTGTGCATTCAAACTCAAGTCTACAGGATAGGAAATGATGTCTACCCTTTGGATCAATGAGGATGCACCCTACCCTTGACCCTTCCTGTGGTTTAGATCCATCAAAGTATATGGTCCAAATTTGTGAGTGTAGGTTATCTGTTTCCCCTTTCTTATCACTTTCTTTCTCTCTTATCTTTTGTTCCTTGATTTCTATCACAGGTTCTTGGTAGAAGAGGGTTTCCTCTGTCGATATCGACGGTTTATATTGAAACACCATTTCAAAATTTTGAG
>ML786200.1:316258-337109 GCA_009831015.1 Picea engelmannii | reverse complement strand
GGAATCAGAGGAATAATTGCCAAGAACAGGGAAGTATGTCGATGAGGGTTCGTTTAGGGTTTCTAGATCAGTGACCGTATGTTTCAGATATCTTTCCCTATCAATTTTGATCATATTTTTGTATCCCTTTAATGGTAACCAAAGGTGTGCCAATCTATACTAAAGTATCAGTTTAACTTCTCATACCAATCTCAGCTTAACAATAATCAATAAGCTTATGGGATGTCTATTATAATGATGTCAATAACTTTGCATAAACTTACGATGCATGGCTATTCTGATCATTACATCTTTGAGTTCTCCCATGACCTTCACTTGGGTTTTGTCTAGTTGTATTACATGTTTATCACTCTTGAGAGGAATTGCGTTTAGTTTTTTACAGATAGACAGTGGCATAACGTTAGAGGATGCTCTTGAATCAACCAAACAGCTGTGGAGGTTCTTGTTGAAGACTTCAAATGTTAAAAGGAAATGTGGTACAAAAGGTCTTCCCTTCTTATCTTCAGAACAAGTGTTCACAGTTGGTTTATTCCCTAAGTCTGTGGGGATTAGATTTCTTTCTGATTCAGTGCTCATTGTTGTTATAGCAAGATTTGCCTCACCATTGCTATCTTTCACAGAGGGCCTTTTTTCCATTTCCCTATGCAGACTTATCAAACCCCTTTTGGATAAATCCAGAGCCAAAAATATATATTTTTCCACATATACGCTCCCTAACTGCTTTGCAATATGCATATACACTTGATGCTCCACTATAGCTCGCGTATATCGAGATTTGTGCCAGAAAGTACAAAATGAGGTCGGGTTTCCATGTCATGACAGAAGATCTATGATATTTGGCCTTCCATATACTGGAAATGTTTCGACTCAGCCCTTTAGTTGCATTTGGAGGCTATAAGAGCACAATTTCGAGCTATGGGAAAAGAGAGAGAAAGCATTCAACTTTGAGAGCAAAGTTACTATGGAGAAATTACTTCATATTGAGTCTGCATCCCTTTATCCCTCAAGTTTGAACACAGTGTTCAGCCCCCAAGCTCTTCCCTTATTTTCAAGAGGATATATTTATCTCTTTGCTACGAGCTTGTCTTTGGTGGAGGATTGAAGTGGTGGAGACCCAGTTGGAAGGAACTTGGTTTCTTGGTTTTGAACCGTGCCAACACGGAAGTCTCTAATGTTGATACTTATGTTGATCAATTATTAATAGAAATACTCCTTTCTCGTCCTATCGATATCTTGCAAATATATAATTATTATCCATGGGCATGTTTGTAATGTTTATTAATGGATTGTGTTATCTGATGTGCTAACAAATTTTACATACTGTCATTATATACTTGCATCACTTGTTTGTTGAGAACTTCTTGCAGGTGTAAATATTTGGGTCAAAGTTCTCAACAGTGGAACGACATCAAATGATTGGATCGAGGTAGGCTTCTTCCTCGTATTGCACATTAGTTTATATAGCACATGTTGGAATTGAGTTGATTTCTGCAGTCATACCTGTCTGTTGTGGTTTACCCTTGGCCATAGAGAGTTTTTCCCTTGTAGAAGAATTGACGACTCCACTGGGGAGAGATATTCCTTCTAAAGGTTGAAGTATTTTTCCTTCTTACATTTCTCTTTTTCCTTTTTATTTCTTGTCGTATCACAGTTGGACAGAGTCTGTTCACTCTGGGTCTGATTTTTCAGCCTTAAAAGATATACACGCTTTTTTCCCTGATAGCCATGTGTATATGCTTGATGTCCCACTACAAGAAGCATATATACACCCTTTCTCTTGAACATGAGCGTATACCACTTCCCCCTTGCTTTTTTGCTTGGTTTAGTGACTGTTGGGTAGGTTTTGAGGATCACTGAGCCTTCTTGGATCTCTGTGGTACCTGTTGAGATTATCTGGGATGACAGGAAACCTTTTTGGAGTTGAATTTTTGGGCAGCATATTTCTCTTTGTTTTCCATTTTTGAATTTTCCTTGGTAGTTGGGTTGTCTGCTTAGTTGCTTGGTATTCTGCTCGAGTGATTGTTTTTATACATAGTAGAGGTTGTATATCAAGTCACTTATCAGCCCATGCATTTTCTTTTTTAAATACATTGAAAATACAAAAAAAAAGCATTTTGCATTGGTTGGTATTTTTGTCTTTGAACCTTTATCATTAGCTTAGCACATTTAGCGAAAGATTGCATTTTACTTCTGAGTTGCAGAGTTAAAATTGAAGATTGCACTATTTTTATTTAGCATATCATTCAATGAAAAGTTAAAGTTAGGCTTTGCATTATATCTATTTTTATTTTTATGCAGAGTCATAACACCATGAGTTTCATTTCCATACCCTTTTGAGTAATCACGGCCAATAAAATTTATGCTTTAAACTAAAATTGATTAGTCACGATTTTATTTTTTAGGGTGCACAAACTAGACTAAGATTTAGTGCCTTGGAATAGGATTTTGTGAGTAAACTTCTCCAAGGCAATTAATTCAAGTTATGTGTCTGAGACAGGGAGTTGAGAAATCCATTGTATAATTGATAATATCAAGAGGCTCTGCTCACACTGGAGTTAATCAAGAGGTCGCGCAAAGTTAGTTGAAGGGATAACCCTTGGATACTCACATAGCATTAGAGATATTTCTGTGGATTTATTTGTATATGGGGATCTTGCTAGTGCCCATACCTCTGTGAGAGGTGATACTTTCAAGGTTTCAGGATTTGCTACCCTGCCCATATGGTGATCTGGACTTACAATTGTTCGCATGTGCATCGATTATACAATGGTTTATTAGTTGCTTGACTTACATTTCTCATAGGTTACTTGCAGGGGTTATTTTGCTTGTATCCTGAGTCAGATAGGGGTCGGACAACACACAGCCTTTATGGAGGATTACCTCTCCGGGGAGGTCTGACCGACTGGTTGTTAAGCCTACGAGGACCCTTATAACTGATTCTGTTACCTCCAAACTTTAGCAGGGAGTCTTAGGTCCCACTTGGATGAGGCATACCTTCTTTAGCGAGGGAGGCCACTTAGGTAGCATGCATTTTGGCCATTTTGAATTTTTGGTATGCTCTTTGATTGTTAGTTGACCATAGGATTTTGTGTTGAGTCTTTGTTATCATGGATAGTGGAGTTTATTTTTCTCCCTCATTTACTGCTACCCACCCCATGATGCCTACTCATTTAATGGGGACGGACCCTTCCTCTTTTTATAATGGTATGCATAATTATGGTACTCAATCAATGCCTTGGGTCTCTAATCATTTTTCTCATGGTATGTCTAATATGTCTTCGCATTTACCATCCTCTGTCTCGCCTCCTTATGTGAATACAAATTTTGGGTCTAGGGGCATGATGCTTCCTTCTTATCCCTCTCCGTTTGGTGGGAGTCATATCCTTCAAACACTTCTTATGGAAGGAGGTTGGAATCTTCCGTCCTACGAATCCACTATGCGAGAAGTAAGTGCCCAACTATGCAATCATTCTACTTATTACACTTCGTCCACCTATCTTTCTTCTGCCATGTCGGTTCCTACGAACACTTTTCCCATGGCTGACCTCCATCTATCCTCTGGTGTTTCATCTAGGGGAAGTTATTTTTATAGTATGGGCAACCCCCCTCACGAAGTTCCTTTGTTTGGGGGAAACATATATCCTCACATGAGTAACCCTTGTCATGTTGCTTTCTCTTTGCAAGCGTCTTCCTCAGTGTTGATGCCCTTACAACCCTTTATGAATCAGTATGGAGGAGGATACTATCCTAATGGACAGGGATAGGGTGTAAACCAGGATCCTTCCTGGCCTGCAATTTCTCAAAACCAATCTTTCCTTGGACCTTGGTCTCAAATGCCACAATTCACTACCGCCACAAGTCCAGTCACTATGTGTCATACTGGCAGTATATCACCAACCTCTGCTAGTCATGTTGATGATTGGTCGACAAACTCTATGAGTCATGTTGAAGACCTGCAACCAGCCGCTGCAAGTCATGATGGGGGCACAAGTCCAATCACTATGTGTCATACTGGCATTATATCACCAACCTCTGCTAGTCATGTTGGAGATTGGTCGGCAACCTCTGCGAGTCATGTTGAAGACCTGCAACCAGCCGCTGCAAGTCATGTTGGGGGCACATGTCTAGTCACTGCTAGTCACACTGCACATCTATCACCAACCTTTGCTAGTCATGTTTGGGATTCATCACCAACCTCTGCTAGTCATGTTGGATATTTTCTACTAGCCTCTGCAAGTCATGCTGGGAGCATGTCACCAGCCACTGCAAGTTATGCTAGGGATGATTGAGAAGCCTAGACGTCTCAGACATAAGCCTATATTCCTTTGCAGGACTTGAAAAGGGAGTCACCTTACTCATTTGTGTCCTTTTACTGATGGGATACCAGAAGCATGGGGCTCACCTAAGGGCCCTTCGGGTTCTGAGGCATCTAAGGTTTCACAACACTACGCTCCTTCTTTGGTTGATACAACAGTCATGCCGATGCAATATTCGGCTGACACCCCATTTCCTTTAGGGGTTGATGCATCCTTTGACCTTCTTGTCTCACATCCCATTCAACCTGTGGTCGTTTCGATGTAATCTTCGACCGACACCTCTCCTATGTTTGGGGGTGATGAGTCTCTTGACCTTGTTGTCTTGCATCTTGTTCAACCAACGGTCGTGTCGATGCAATCTTCGACCGATGCCTCTCCTATGTTTGGGGGTGATGCACCTATTGAACTTGTTGTCTCGCATACTATTCAACCAATGGTTGAGGAAGTGGTCGTATTGATGCAATATTCGATCGACCCCACTCTTCTCTTGGAGAGTCACAAGTCTAAGGATGTGGTCGCGCCAATGCAATTTTTGGTCGATCCTGATCTTCTGGTTCTAGTTCTACACTTTTTATGCCATGTCCTTAGAATTTCTATTACTTCACCTTCTGAACAAGAGAGAGTTTTACTCTTCCCGATTTCTCTCCCTCCAAGTCTTGACGAGGTTCCCTTTGATTGGGATGGTCTTGTGGGGTATCCAATGCCTTCGCATATGTCTTTTCCAGAAAGAGACATTATCCTATATATCATGGAGACGATAACCTCCATTAGCACTTTGTCCTCCTCGACTTGGAGAGCTTTGGGTCTTTCCGAGCTTGTGTTGGTTCTTCGTAAGATACTGGCATTCCACAGAAGATCGGTCCAGGAGCCTTGGCCTCCCCATGGCTTGCCGCCTAGAATATTCCTAACGAGTCTTAGTTAATCTCTTTTCTGACTCGTCTAAAAACTGAAAAGATTGTTGAGTGATTCGTCCCTTTCACACTCGTTAAAATTCAATTTGAAAGATCATGAGTCTTGGTTAAGCTCTTTTCTTACTCACTATCAAAATTGCAAAAGATCGCCAAGTGAACTTGGCTTTTTCACACTCATAAATTGGATTTGAAAAGACGTTTATTTGGCACAAGTTTACCCCTTTTTCACACCAAGTAGAGTAAAAGATATAAAAAAGGACATTGTTTGGCGTTAAATTGTGATTGCATCTCATGCCCTTGCTTGCAGTATTGAGCCTTTAGCTTGTTCTCGCTTTGCATTATAAACCATGGCCCAAAAAGTTTTCATCCTCAACCAAGCAAAGCCTTGTTCTTATCCTTCACAATTTGACACCCTATACCTTGGAGGGAAAATCACCCCGAGTGTCCATCTCTCGCATGCATTTCCTTGCATTGAGCATAGGTACGTTCCACTGCTGGAACTAGTTTTTCTTACTTGTGACATTCATTCCCTCCTTTATATCATAGCATTCATTTGTTATGAAAAAACAAAAAAAGACGGGCAGGAAGGGAGTACTATATTGTAATTGGCAGCAGTCGTGTCACCTTTGAACAGAGCACAAAGTTATTGAGTCCTTGCGTCATCATAATTTTTGGTTTAGCATGGCCTTAGGAAGCTGATCTCGTAACAGAATTTTCTCTACCGACTAGTTAATCTTCCAACCACTATAGAGAACATTATGGATGTCTCATGCATCTAATCGTCAAATAATTAAGTCTAGGCTACCAGAGTCCACCGTATGTCTCATTCTCTTATTCAAAGGAAGTTTATCAACCTATGTCGGCCACTCGTCAGAAATATTGACTTTGCATGTCGGCCATACTTTCAGTTTGTCTCAGAATCACATGATACTTTGGTCTTATGATGCACCCTGGCCCTACTTTCATCATTGGTAGGTCACCTTGAACCCATCAATCGACATTTCATCATGGGTTGTTGACTGGGTGGTTTCCCTTGTGTTCGATGGCAAGACATCTATTCACACTTTGGGATTTGTGCAGTGTCTTGGATGCCATTAGCCTTATTGGTGGTTTCCTCTCCTTTGTTAGCAGTTTTCATCACTGGCTGCTATTTAGGGGGTCTTTTTCATGTACCACTTGCATTTGGCACACGCGAAAGACGAACAGGGTCGTTGGTTCGTGAACATGTTCTTCATCGAATCTCCACCAAATCATGAAGCTCCTGCTTTGCTCCTCGTGTTGACTGATGAGAGATTCCTTAATGCTCTCCTTTCAGCGGGTCTCTTTCCATCGACTTCAGCTCATGTATTATGGATATGCGACTTAGAGTTTTATGAGTACCTTGAGGTTTACAGTCATTAGTGGCAGTCTCTCTCGCCATTGGCAAATGAGAATACATCAATGTCTCATGATCAATGGATATCTCAAATGTTCGACACCAGGCCCTTTATTCACATTTGTAGAGATGTACTCGGTTCCTTGATACCTACTTTCATCATTGGTAGGTTGTCTCGCGTTTGTTAACGATATACCTCAATGACTGGTAATCAAACGATGTCTCATCGTGTTCGACCTCAACTCATTTATTCACATGATGTAGACTTGCACCATTGGCAAATTTTATTGAAGACTTGAAGACATCACTTTGTAGACACAGCTTTCCTAAGCTGTTGCTTCCATTTCATTGGACCAATACCTATTTGACTTCAGCGATAATGGGATATTAGATTGTACTCCATGGTATACAAATATCTTCAGATTGATTTTGAGACTGGTTTCATTGGGCCTTGTTCGTGACTGTGACAACTATTACCATGTAACCACATTTATATTTTCCTACTCATGGCCATGAACACTTGTTGGTATATTTTCCACATGGATCTGCATTGTATTTTTGGAAGCCATGTATGCAAAGTCAATACATAATGTAATGAGCAATTGAGTTCGTCCAGCTAGTTCTCTACCACTCCACTTCTGGGTTATTTATAATGTATTTCGGCCATCGCAGATACTCCTCTGATCTCACACATTAGGGGGCATATGTTATAGCAAGATTTGCCTCACCATTGCTATCTTGCATAGAGAGCCTTTTTTCCGTTTCCCTTTGCAGACTTATCAAACCCCTTTTGGATAAATCCAGAGCCAAAAATATTTTTTTTTCCACATATATGCTCCCTAACTACTTTGCAATATGTGTATATGCTTGATGCTCCACTACAACTCATGTATATTGGGATTTGTGCCAGAAAATACAAAATGAGGTTGGGTTTCCATGTCACGATAGAAGATCTCTGATCTTTGGCCTTCCATATAATGGAAATGTTTTGACTCGACCCTTCAATTGCATTCTGGAGGCTATAAGAGCACAATTTCGAGCTATGGAAAAAGAGAGAGAAAACATTCAACTTTGAGAGAAAAGTTACTCTGGAGAAATTACTTCATATTGAGTCTACGTCCCTTTATCCCTCAAGTCTGAACACAGTGTTCAGCCCCCAAGCTCTTCCCTTATTGTCAAGAGGATCTCTTTATCTCTTTGCTACGAGCTTGCATTTGGTGGAGGATTGAAGTGGTGGAGACCCAGTTGGAAGGAACTTGGTTTCTTGGTTTCGAACCGTGCCGACACGGAAGTTTGTAATGTTGATACTTCTGTTGATTAATTATTAATAGAAATACTCCTTTCCCGTCCTATCGATATCTTGCAAATATATGATTATTATCCATGGGCATGTTTGTAATGTTTATTAATGGATTTTGCTATCTTATGTGCTAACTCATTTTATATACTGTCATTATATACTTGCATCGCTTGTTTGTTGAGAACTTCTTGCAGGTGTAAAGCTTTGGGTCAAAGTGCTCAACGGTGGAATGACATCAAATGATTGGATTGAGGTAGGCTTCTTCCTCATATTGCACATTATTATATATAGCACATGTTGGAATTGAGTTGATTTCTGTAGTCATACCTGTCTGTTGTGGTTTACCCTTGGCCATAGAGAGTTTTTTCCTTGTAACAGTCGTAGGATTTTGTACTGATTTCAAAGCCTATAACAGGAAGTCCTTTTGTTGAGGGATCCTACAAATTTCCATGACTGATATATTAGCCTTTAACTTGTTCAAATATTCAACTACGTTGTAATAAATTTTGGGCGATTCTCAGGTATGGATGCTTATAGGGTTCTTACGAGGAGCAAAAGGTGCTTTCAGGTGATCGGGGATTGTCTTTACCCCTGAAATTTGGGTAATAGTGAGATATTTCGGGACGGGCAGGCCCTTACTGTGTGTTTTCATAACCAAGACCTTTGAGGGTGGTTCTTGAGACTCGAATAATTCGTCGGAAGGCATGATTAGGTCAGGATCCCATATCAGCATGGTTGTATATTTTGGTGGATCAATCTCTTCCTGATCAACAACATTCATAACTAAACTGCTTGGTTGTTCGGTCAGGGAGACCTCATCTAGAAACCGGTTGTCCATTAAATTCATGGCATGCACCCATTGAGGGAAGTCTCTTTCAGAGTGGTTCTCTTGATGGTAAGTACAAAAAGAGTTGGATGCTACATTTCCCATATCGATATTTAAGTTAGCCGGGGGAGGTTCAATTGCTTTAAATAGTGGGTTCCTTTTAAAGAAAGGCTTATAGGGCCTTTGTCCTTGTTTTCCCTCCCCTGCACTTATTTTCATGTCTATGATATCATTTTATAACTTCTTGACCATTCGTTGTAGGTCTTCTATGTCTCCATTTCCCTTTCCGGGAACTTGTTCTCCTTGTTTCCCTGGTGGTCTAGTTAAAAGGAGTCCTCTCCTGGGAGGAGGTTGGATTTATTTTTTAGCTAACGAGACCTAACCTTATTTACACCCTTTCATCTAGAACTCTATAGTTTTGACTTCTTCAAAATTCTTAGCTAGGGTTCGTTTGGCATCCCGCTTCACAAACATGGAAATAGAAGTTGGGAGGGCATTAGCATATACTTCGATTTGCAACTCCTGAGTTGGTTCAGCTTCGGGTTGGAATTTGTTCAATATAGTTGTGAATATTTGATTGAAATATTTAACCTTATCCTTTGAACTCATGGTGGCTGTGAACAATTCAGTCATCAAAGCTCCTGTAGTGGTTTCTTCGACAAATTTATCAAGAAAATCCTTCTGAAACTTTTTCCAACTAGTTATGGATCCTCCAGGTAAGTTAAAATACCATGTCGAGGTTGAGTTATCAAAAGTGTAAGGGTATAACCTGCATACTATGTCTTCACGTTGGACATTCATAAGTCTGATCGCTAGTATGAATTTCTTGATATGGTCTTCAGGCAATCTTGAGGTCTCGGGATCAAACTTAGCAAGTAACTTCTTTGGATGTCAGGGAAGGTTATGGACTCGCCCCGAGAAGGCCAAAGCATCTATGGCCAACCAAGGTTGATTGTTCTGTGGTGGGTTTCCCCTTTATTCATCATGGTCATCATTTTCTTCCATATCTTTGGATTTTGATTTAAACTCCTCCTCTTCTAAAAAATCGTCTAGTTCAGAGATGTCGTCGACTGGCGTTTCAGGTATTAGGTTAAGATGATGTTCGATTTCGATGATTCAGAAATCTATCAGGTCTTCTACTGTGTGCACGAAAACCTAGTCGGGGGTGTCGACCACTAGTCTGCTTATTTTTTGTCTTCGAGGAAGTATCGGAGCTAAAGACAACGCATCGATTTGTCAGGAATATGCTCTTGTGATTCTTCTGAATTGATTTAATTCATCATGAGGAAGAGTGTAAGGTATGTCAGGGAACAAGCATTCTTCCTTAGGCTGGGGTGAGTTACTTGTTTCAGGAGTACTCAGTGTGTGTGGGTTTTCTTTGGAATGACTAGCCATGCATGTGGGCTGCTTTGAATCTACAGGTTGTCTGAAATATTATGTGAAATATATATTCATCCATTCATTCTCAGGCCCTCCTTCTAGCACCAATTATTTTGGTGGGTTATAAATAAATTTAATTCAACAACAGGTACCAAACCTGCCACCAAATCCCAATTAGACTCTGAAACACTTAATAGTGGAATGGTTCTCAAGATCTTGCGACCCGGTCAATTAATCGATGGGCTTTACATTTTCTTGGGAAGGTGTCTCCTTCAGTTTGGACTTTCTCTTTTTGTGTTTTTCTCTTAGGTGTGACTGATATAAGATGGAAGCCGGTATAAACCAACTTGGAAACAAAATGGGAAAAGGTTCTAAATACTGGAGAAGAGGTTGAGCTTGGGATAACCCATTGCTCAAGCATGTAGACAACAATCGTCTACCACAGGCCTAGTACTAATATGTTAAACGTGTGAGTAATCTGATTTATGGATGAGATACTAATTAGCAGAAGAAAACACGCATGTGATAAAATAACATCAAGTAAAATAATTCACTTAACTCTAATCATCCATCACATAATAACACAACGATTCATCTTCATCATTAAAGAAAATAATTGTAAAAACATTGCCTCAAATAACTTATCAATAGATTTAATAGCTCTTACTTGTTACGGCATACATTCATGAGACGAGATAGGAAATAGTTCTTCTCCACATCCAATCATACACACATTTGATGAAAACACAACTTTTTCTCTGGTCCAGAAGGACTTCTCAATTAAAGGTAGCTCCAAAATAATTCTTAACAAAAGCAGAAATGAGAGTTTCTTGCAGCAACCATTGACCCTTAACTAATCGGTTGATGCTCTTATTTATAATCATAAAATTAACTAAAAATAATAGCTAAAGTGAAGATGAGTAACACAAAATTCACCACGTGGTGTTATCTCCTAACAGTTTTTTAACAGTCATCTCAAAATATCACTTAAAAGGGTGTCTCTTCTCATACTCCGACCAATTGATGAACAACTCCTCCCAAGTATGAGTGTATGGGAATCTATGTTGTTCCACCGGGGCCACATAAATATCTCTGATATCTACCGCATGTGCCCGATACTTGAACAGACTGGAACTTAACTGTTGCAGCATGGCTTGATCTTTGATCGGGTGTTCCATAACCTGTCGCACCTGACCTGGCTCTCTTGTGCCTGTCACCTTTGTTATTTCTTCGGCCCATGATTAATTTTTCTCGATGTGCAATTTTATTTTTTCGCCGAAGTCATCGGGCATGCCAAACTCAAGAAGTTTGATATCCTTTTTGCCTTGTTGATTTTTGACCCAGTTTCTCTCGCATCTAGCCTGTTTTCTTGCATCTCCCGATGAGGCTCCGGAGCCATTCTTGCTCAATACTTGGAGGTATCTTTCCTGCAATCGAAATTACAATCGTTTAGAAACTGTGTATAGAACAACACTTGGTAAAATAAACGTATAAAGTAAAAACGTGAAGAATCCAGACAGGTCTATACCTGTAAAGCTTGCCAAACCTGGTTGTTTGATACTTACGAGATCTCTGCAATATTTCGATTTTCTTGCACCGCTTCTGTTATCGCCATCATTTTTCGCTAGTTAGGATTGGTTGCATCCGCATGCCACAACATGAAATATTAGGTACGAAAAAATACGAGAGTCAAAGTCATGTCAGTGGTCAGTTGGCCCTTAGAGTCGGGAAAGGATGTCAAAGCCAAACATGTGCTGAAAGTAAGAGTATGTTCCAAAAGAGACGGATCTTGTCATAAGGGAAGTCGTTCGGCACCCCAGGTCAAGGCAAGTTTTTTAACCAGATGTCGCATCAACAAGTGCATCAACCATCATTATCTCATCATGAAGGCTGGGGGATTGAAAAATCAAAGTGATCATACCACAAACTTTTTGTAATTCCTATCGGTTGCATCTCACATGCCTCAGAACATGCTCATCGCACGGATGTGCCACATAAGATCTTCAGTTCGCTTAAAACATCCATTCTCCATGGATCCAGTGTTCCTTGACACGTTTCCACCCACTGCCCACTCAGTTATAAATCGTGAATGTTCTGCATGTGCTCTACTCACCAGTAGAGCTTATGCACTATTGGTAATTCGTCTCGTGAGCCCATTCTGATCAATTTCTTTTTCTTTTTTGTTTTGGGCCCTCGTCGAGTTCCCAACGCATAAGACAGATACATTGGTGCACCATGGGAACCCCTCAAAACATAAGACGGATCACGCGAGGCAGCCAAAGCAGCAGGCTTGAACTCCAAAATGCCTGGGATTCGTTCTTACTCACAGCGGGCATTCCCGAGGCTTCAAAAGGAGGTTCCTACCTGTACACGAGAACGATGGCATCACACCATGCAGAGGCCGAAGTGGAAGACATTGTGTCGAAAGGAAGAATGTCGGAAGCCATGCCTCTACAACAACAGATAACCCGGAAAAGGGGAAGGCCAAGGAAGAATAAGGAGGCTTGGGAAAAAAATCTTGAACGAGTCGTGCGCAATATCGGTCGTTGAGGAATTATTGATACGTGCTATCCAGCTAGAGCCTATCGAAACCACAAGTTGGGAAAGTGGGAGGAGAACGAGGAGGACATATGCCACAGTTTTTAACGTTTGAGAGACGACTCAATAGTTGGAGCAGGAACAACTCACCATTGTCGAACTCTACCAGGAAAATAGAGAATTAAGACGACAATTGGCAGAAAACACCCTCGAGGTGTCAACATCACAATGTTGTGAAGGGAACATGACATGGCTCAAGAGACAGCTCCGGGAAGTGCAAGATACAATTGTGCATCTGCGTGAAGCACAAAGGGTGTCTGAAGAACTGAAAATGAAAACATCTTAGGGAATGTAAAGTAGCCGGTGAGAAAATCTGCGCAGAGCTTGTCAGCGTGCAGAAGAGACATGATTAACAAACTCTATTTTGTATTCTGAGACGTGGCACAAAGCTTGATAGTCTTTTGTAAATTTTCCTTTTCTTAATGTAAATTGGGTTGGTTGGCCAACAGGTGTAGACAACGTCTTTTGTATGTAATCTGAGCTCGATGGAAATATAATATAAAGTCTTGAAACTTTGACAAAAGGATTCTGGTTGTGGTGGTTGGATTTTTTCGTTCATTTTCTTTGCGTATGTATCCCTTTTGTTCTTTTTCCATATTTTCTTCCAAGTTATCCCCAAACTCATGCTCAGTGGTGCTCCGAGTTACTTTGTATTTTTTCATTGATACCCTTCTGTGAAAAACCTCCGACGTCGATCAATTTCATCATACAGTGCTGACATGGTACTGAAGACTGGTGACTTAGCTTGCAGGTATTTGTTGGACTCGGTACTTTATTCAATTTATGCGCTCTAAACTAAACCTAGGATTGCCGATGCCGAAAAGGTATCGAGGATCAGCGTTCGGGGAAAAACTTATTATGTTTTTTCTACGGACTTACTTTCTCAAAAACTCATTGCTGTTGAAATGCTTCGGGGATCGACTATCGACGATATCCTTGTTTAATGCTTGCCATGAAAGAAATCTTCCTTTTGCTGACGCTAATGAAGATCAGGGCTCGACAACTGCAGGTTTCTCGAGTGATTTTCTTTCATCTTTAATTCTTCCCGATGTCGAATCTTTGAGCGCATCGGGGAAATTTTTTGGCTGTCGATTCTTTATTTTAAATGTTAGTCATTTAAGCTATGGTTTTTCATATGTTCAAGAAAACTTTGAGAGACTTAAATGAGAATAAAAAAATGATAAGCAAAAGCAACATTTTTCACAATGAAGTCGAATTAGACAGCGTAAAAGATCAAGTGGTACCCAAGAAGTAAAATTTGACATAGAAATTTTAGGGTGTGTTGAGTGCTCAACACGCTCCATGCGGGGGAGTGTAGGGGGGGCTATTCCCATGGCTGGGGGGTTTGGGGGAAAGCGGGCCCCCGAAGGAAATTTTTCCTTGTCAATGTATATTGTAATTTCATAGTAAATCTGGACCGTTCATTATAAGGTCGCAGATATGATGGTAGAAGTTATGTTAGGGTTTTTTTCCCTAGAAGGAAACCCTCTTTTATGAGGGAAATGTATTGTGGCTATGTATCATTGTGAATATTGTATTCTGGGAGAGGAGACTGTGAGAGAAAGAAGAGGAGGTTACAGCAGATGTGTTGTAGGTTGTATTCCTTCAATTGTTGGATAATAATAAAGGAAGGACCTGGAAATTTCTCTGGTGGATGTATCCCACAATGGGTGAACCACATATATCTGTGTCTCTATTGTATTGTGTATCTTCTGTGTTTTATTTCCGCATTTTTTTATTTTATTGCTCCGCGATCCTATTTTTTATAACACCTTTCTATAAGTGGGCTATGGACTTTGTAGGACGTATTGATCCTATGTCACATGGAAATAGGTACATCCTAGTATGTATTGATTGTCAGTGTTTCATGGAAACCTGCACAGGAGACCTAGCTAAAGCATACACAAAAAAATCTTATCAAGAAAAGGAAGAGAGATACAACATCAAGAATGAGAATCAATGTATACTATGATATAATCAATGAGTGAGTGATCTTCACTCATATAGGCAATGACATCCTATAATTAGGAATGCATGCATAATAGTGATGGTATAAAATTAGAAAGTCTAAAATAGAACTAGTCAGTTAACTCCCACTGAACTAGTGTGCCAAAAATAGAAATATCTCCAACACCCCCCCCGAACATCACTATGGAGTAAAAAATGAGTCCTGACTACTAGGCCATATTAGGAACTCATGCACAATGCAACTAATGAACACTAAATAAAAGTGAGGAAAGAGGGAAAACCACGTGGGAACGAAACCCCCCGTCAAAAGATAATGTATCAAAAGAAGAAAATAGCAGCTGCTAGGTAACTGTGTTCTTCACTGCAAGATGCTCCTGCAAAGTCTGAAACGTCTACTCACTGAAAGTATTTATGAAGATGTAGAAATATTTATGTATATGATGAAGTCCTTTGGCAACTTGTTGGGCCTTGTAGATCTTGATCCTATGGACCCATCTACACCTGAAAATATTCCTTTCTGGTGGAAGTGGAACCAAATGCCAAGTCTGATTCTTTAGGAGTGAGTCATACTCCTTTTGCATGGTTGCTTTCCATAATGGATTCCCCGCAGCCTTATTGTAGGTATGTAGATCAGTAGATTGAACCATATAACAATGCATGGGCATCGCTGGTCTTGAAGATGAAAGTTCATGAGAAGGATCCTCATGTCGATATCGAGTCCTCCTCGAATTCAATGGATTCCCTGCAAGGATACTTGCTGCCTAAAGTGTGAATTGTGCCTTCTTGGGCATTTGTTGAAGCTTCAACGTTGGATTCTTATTCGGATGTACTGCCTGCTTATTTCCATGTACAAAATCTAAGTGTATGAAATCATATCTGATTTCTGAAACTGATGGAAGCACAAGAGTATATGCATGTTGCACTGGAGGTGCATGCAAAGTACTCTACTTAAGTGTAAGTATAATAGAGGAGTCATTGTCAGAAAACTTAGTGAACTTATACAACCTTTAATTTTGATCCACCTCACCAATTGCAATGATGGAATTTTCATGCATGTCAATTATTGAAACTGAATCTGATGTAAATTCAACCTTTTTACCTTTCTGAGTGATCTGATAAACTGAGAGAAGATTCATAGAAAGATTTGGAACATGTAAAACATTCTCAAAACTACCATTATGGAGTTCCACTCTCCTTTATCTTTCTACTGTTATTGGAGTATCATCCCCCATGAGAATAGGGGGTCTTGAGCATGGACTCAAAGAAGAGAAAACTTCCTCTTTAGCTGCCATATGATGGGATGCACAAGAATCTATAATCCATGAATCAGATGAGGAATTAATTGCAACCAAAGCATGATGATTACCTTTCGTAGGAGCATGATCTTCTTCCTTTTGCTTCTTGACTCCCTCTAGAATGAAGTATCCAAGGTTGTTTTGTTGAAGTGCCTGTGCCATAAGATCAATATGTTTCTTCATGCATGTGGATTATTCATAATTTGGTTTATTGCAGTAAGTGCACTTCTTTCCCTTCTTCTTCTTTGAATATGAAGATTTTTTGGAACTTGAAGAATCATTAAAGGGTTTGGAATATTCCTCCTTCTCGTTATGTTTCTCCTTCCCGTTCTGTTTGGATGATCCTTTTCCATCATGCATGGTGAGTGCATGTGATTTGGGATCCTTGATGAGGCCCATATGTATGAGTTTTTTCTGCTCTTTTGTGAGAGACTCAGTGAACTGACCCAACATAGGCATTTTCCAATTTGTTCCAAAAAGACATCTGTCGGAATGGAAATTGGAGACATATATAGCGTATTCTGGTCCTAGCTTGGCCAAGATTGTTAGAATAAGTTGTTTCTCTTGTGTATACTTATCAATACCACATTCACCCAAGCTCAATATCAAATATTTAAATTTAGTAAATAAATCTTGTATATTATAAAAACTTTTAGGGTCTAAGGTATTCAACTCTACCTCAAGCATATGACCTCACATCTCATCTTGATTTCCAAAGAGTCCTTCCAAGGTGGTCCAGATCTCATTTAGAGTCTTGCATGTGGAAACATGAAACCATAGATCAATGGAGATTAACTCAAGAAGTATTCATGTGGGCTCATCCTTACGGTTCACCCATCTTGTCTTCTCAAGCGTTGATGTAGGTTTTGTTTTTGTCGCCATCATCAAATTATACAGTCATTTTATTTTGAGTTGGAATGTGGCCTTCGGATTCCATTAAAAATAGTTGTACGGTGTGAGTATTATCACCATAATTTATTGAATAATTTGCATCATCTCCATCCCTACTATTGATACTAAAAAGATCCTGAAAACCTAGATCATGGATTCCGAGATATGACTGACAGTGCTATGGTATATATATATATATATATATATGATAAAACAACTATATCTCCTAAAATATGATGTGGGTTTTGGATATTTTTGGTGATCATGAGCATCCCTATGTTATACATCTCTGGTAAAAATTTCAGCCCAACCCAGATTGCGGATTTCGAGATATGGCTATTTTACTACATAAAATCAACTTTTGGAGGGTTGTTGAATCGTCGCACCTTGGAGAAGGATAAAATGCGACGATGTTGAATTGTCGCACCATAGTGAAGGACACAGTGTGAGGATTTTGAAAAATTGAATCGTCGCACCCTGAATGAAGAACATAGTGCAACGACGTCGCACCTTGGTTGTGTTTAGGTCGCGACGATTCCAATCATCGCACATTTTGATAGGGATAGGCCACGACGATTGTGGAAACTAGGTTTACTCAAGGACTCTTTCTCTCTTCTCTGGTTTGTCTAGGTTTCTCCAAGCAACTCGGATCTAATACCATGTCAATGTTTCATGGAAACCTGCACATGATACCTAGCTAAAGCATACACAAACAAATCTTATCAAGAAAAGGAAGAGAGATACAATATGAAGAATGAGAATCAATGTATATTATGATCTAATCAATGAGTGAGTGATCTTGACTCATATAAGCAATGACATCCTATAATTAGGAATGCATGCATAATAGTGATGGTATAAAATTAGAAAGTCTAAAATAGAACTAGTCAGTTAAGTCCCATTGAACTAGTGTGTCGAAAATAGAAATATCTTCAACATTGATTATGTTTCCAAGTGGGTCAAGGAAAAGGCTTTGACAAGTTCAACTAAGCAAGTTGTGGCCAATTTCCCATTTGAATACATCTTCGTCAGATTTGGAGTGCCAAGGGAAATAGTTACAAACCAAGGAGCACAATTCACTTCAATTATTGTAAGGGGGAATCATTGAGAAATAAAAAATCAAGCATTGAAAATCCACTCCTTACCATCCATAAGATAATGGACAAGTGGAATCAACAAATAGATTTTCAGAATCAATCATGATTGAGACATTCTTAATCCATCTGAAGGATTGGAAAAATAAGCTTCTTGAAGCTTTGTGGGCCTACAGGACAACATGGGAGAACACCACTTGTTTCACCCCTTATGAACTAGTGTATGGTAAGCAAGTCCTCCTTCCCATTGAATTTCAAGTTAAAAATTTCAGATTGGCAACAGAACTAGGAATGGATTTGAATGAGGCTCAAAATAAAAGGGTTGAGCCATTGAATGAATTAGATGATATCATAGAATATGCCTTATAGCATATTATCTTAATTCAACAAGCAAGGACAAGGTGGCATGATAAGTTCATAAAGAAAAATAAATTTATAGTTGGTAATTGGGCCTTGATTTTTTATTCTAAGTAAGACTTCAAGAGAAATTTTAGTAATCACTGACTAGGTCCTTATGAAATCTGGTAAGTATTTGATAATGGGTCTATAAGGATAAGGACAATTGACGAAGTCAGAGTTTCATTTGTGGTCAATGGCCATAGGTTGAAACTCTACAATAAACCAGTCAGTTGGATTGCATTTGTTTCTTTTATATCTCAACAGGTTGAAATGGAAATTGTTACTTACATTCCTCCTCCATCTTAATATTCATTTCTTTACACAAAATAAACTAAATTTAGTGGTGAAAATCAAGTTTCTAGAACCACTAAAATCAAATTTCTTCTTGGGACATTCACAAGCAGAAATATACAAAAAGAAAAGAAAAAATATATAAAAATTAAAAATTAAAAATAAAATGAAAAGAAGATAAAAATAAAAATAAAATGGTCTAGTGGTGAAAACCAAGTTTTTGGCACCACTAGACTCGAATTTATATTTGAAAACTAGGTGACTGGTAGGAAACAATTCACATTGAGTTGTTTTTTTTAATAACTAAAGGAACCACCTAGATCCTGTAACAATTCAGAATTGTGGAAAACACTAAAGAAAAGGGTTCATACATCGGATTTAAGAGGTCATTTTTAAAACATTTCATCAGCAACATGGTCTTCTTTGTTTATTAGAAAAGTTCAGATTTTCAAATGGTGAATTTCTCAAAAGAAAATCTGATATTATTGTTGAGTGTCTTTAATTGTTGATCAACATAAAGGAACAATGGTTTAACTCTTCAAATGTTATACTTGTAAGTTGTTGTAAATTTGGAATTTCTTTAACTAAAGCTAGTCTCACAAGTTCACCATACAGATCAACACAAAGACTGGCTAAAAGGATTTGATGTACAACATTGACACGGAAGTATTCAAGTCACAAGCATCCAAAGGAAAATATTCAACATAATCAATGGATAAAGACACCAGACAACATGCATTTTAGCAAGTAAATCTAAGGAGCAGAGAGTCCAACAATATTTAGGCAACCTGCAACCATTAGAGGAACATCCCAAGTTTCATTAGTATTTGGTACACCAAGGTTTGATAATTTTTGTTCTATTTCTTAGAAGAATATAAAGTGAAAATTACTTTTTGAAAAATCCTTTATGGTGTTTTTCCCATCCCTACACTACCTATCATTTCACTACCATCCCTACATTACCTATCATTTCACACTGCCTATTATTTCACTAACCATCCATGCATTACCTATCATTACACTTTCATTCCTATATTACCATCCTTCTACTATTATCCATATATTACTACACCTATTCCTTTTCATTCCATTCCTCCATATCCATTACTCTATAGTTATTTAAATTTCATCATATTTAATTCCCTACATATCTCCTATCTTCTCATTTAATTTTGAATACCAACATAGCTCCTATGGTTGAATGACACAATATACCTTCTTACAAGAACTTATCACTTTCAGTAAAGTCTTGAATTACTTATATTATTGAGGCAAAAATTTGAAAATCCGTGGAGACATTCAACAAACATGGTTGCAAGGTTGTGGGATTGTGCCATAGAGGAGAAGTCAAGGCC
Organism: Picea engelmannii; assembly: GCA_009831015.1. NCBI lineage: Eukaryota > Viridiplantae > Streptophyta > Pinopsida > Pinales > Pinaceae > Picea > Picea engelmannii. The sequence goes on along the minus strand of ML786200.1, from coordinate 317,110 downwards.
AAAAACAAGGATTCCAAGTGAAATCAAAATATGGAAATAGATGGTTTTTCAATTCCTACAATAAAATTTCCATAGAGGAGATAGGAATAAACATCATGCTAGCAAAAGAAGTTCAACCCTTAGCAAGAAAGAATTTAATTTTTGAAGTATACCATGTTGAAAGGGCGCACTATTAGGGTTTGAATTTCACATAACCCTGGACAAAATGCGATGTACAGATTAAAGGAAAGCTACATGAGGAGGAATTCAAGCTATAGGTGATCGATAAAGCCACTAATTCACAAAGAGAAAAGCAAAATTTGAGGTTGAAGGTAGAAATTTTGAAGGCAGAGGTTTTGAAACCAACCAGGGCACACAAAATCAGAGAATCAGAAACTAAATAGAGGTACTCTTTACCTGCAATTTTTCTAAAAATAATATGAGGTGTAAATTGATATTTAAGTCTGCAAATCAAATCCACAAAGATCAAGTTTTCAAATAGTATTTAAGGAGGGTTTCTAAAAAACATAGAACAAGACCAACAATCTTAAAGACTGAGCATAATCAAGTTTTTTTCAAGATAATCACATTAAAACTAAATATTTGTGTTCAGAAAAATTTCAAATGGTTGTAATAAATGAACCATGTTGAAATTACTAATACAACTGAGAGGGGGGGGGGTGAATCAGTTGTCTTTGAGTTTAAACAATGTTAAGCTTATTAAAATAGTCTTAATCTTTCCTCAAGTGATCATTAACAATATACAGCATATGAATAGTAAAAGTAAAAAGCATCAGTCACACATAAGGTATACACAGAGACAGATTTTCACGAGGAAACCCATAAAGGGAGAAAACCTCTTCTTCTTCGAAA
>ML786200.1:302079-316013 GCA_009831015.1 Picea engelmannii | reverse complement strand
GCACCAACTGGATGGAAGCACCAACTTCCAGTTACACAGGCTCCAACCTGTATAATAGAGAACACTTGTTCTCCCTTGCACCACCCTGCCACCCTGGTTTCTCTGGCTGCAACCAGATGGAAGCTACAACTTCCTGTGTTCAATCTCCCACTTGAACCTCTGAGGACAACAGTCCTCTCGAGCACCTCCCAACCTCCCTAGAATATAAATGAACATATAAACATTCAACTACACACATACATCAATTCTTACCAATATTTCTTTGTTCTGTACATCTGGTAATCTTCTAACTGTTCTGCAATTCATTTCTTCCTCTGTCTGTTTTGCAGGTTTGCTCTGTAGCAACTTGTTCTGTCATTCTGCTCTTCTTCAACTTGTTCTGTTATTCTGCTATGCATTTCATCTCACACTACACATATGCTCAATATCCTCCTATGCATTCTCTCATTTTACTTTTCTTACTGTTTCATTCTTTTCTCATACAGGACGACAACCCTACATAGTTTGTCTCATTTTCTTTTATACACCCCTACACGGCGGTTCAACTTCCCAACTCCTTAGGCAAAAGAAAGACAACTATCCGAGAAACTGAAACGCCAACTGACACGCTAACTGATTTGCAATCATGAGTTCGTTTTGCTAACAGATTCGTAAATGGAGAGTTAACTCTGAGAGAGAACAGTAACCCTCCGATCAACACTTGAATTTATCTGTGCTGTTGGATGTATTTTATTGACATTGCCTTTAAATCGGGTTTCGACATTTTGGCAATCCTGTGCTGAGTGTCTCTACACTTCATGTCGCGATCCCCGAAGTTTCGATACAAAACTTTTCTGCACTAGCTCCTTCCCCAATATGACTATGGTCATAACCAAGCGCCTATGCAAACAACGCTTTCGCGATTTCTTATTTCATGATTTTCGACACTGTGCTCTGTTGAGCCCAAGTCAGCGAAATTTCGATCACTTGCCACATGTCATGTGATTCGATGGTCCAGATTTGATCTTGATTCAATGGCTACGATTGAATCGCGATTTCGCGATTTCGGCATTCTTGTTGCATTGGGTTCTTTGCCTCTCCATGTCGCGATTCACGAAACTCCAATATGGAGTTAGATCAATGATCCAGATTTGATCTTGACTTGACGGCTGCGATTGAATCACGATTTCGCATTTCTTGTTGCATTGTTTTCTTTTCCTCTTGATGTTGCGATTCACAAAACTCCGATAGGGAGTTGGATCAACGGTCTAGATATGATCTTGCTTCAACGACTGCAATTAAGTCGCAATTTCACATATCGTGAAATCGACATTATTGTTGCATTGTTTCTTCGACATCTCCAACACGTGATCCTCGAAACCCCGACATGGACTGGAATCAACGGTCCAGATTCAACCTTAATCTGCCAGCTCAGATTACATCGCGAATTCGCATATCGCGATTCCTGATGTCAATAATCTTTGACATGTCCAACTCTTGATCCCCGAAACTCCGACACGGACTGGAATCAATGGTCCAGATTCAACCTTAATCTGACGGCTCAGATTTCATCGCGATTTCGAGAAGTTAAGGAACCCTGTTCCTTTGACTCTCCAGTCAGTGAACTTACGATCTTTCCCCACGTGTCCTTCCTGATGATGGACGGTCCTCCTTCTTTCGGGATTTTGTGAGCCCCTTTTCTCCTTGTTATACTTTAAAAGGCGTGCAGGTTCTCCTTGATCCAACGATGGTCGGGTCCTGTGCTTGGATCTAACGTCTGAGATCTGTCCTCCTCTTCAGTGCGCTCTTCTTGAGATCTGACGGCCATCGGGAATTTTGAATGAAATCCAACAATCAGAGATTCTTCTCAAACTTTACGAGTCTTCGATCACTCGATCAATGTTGCATTGCCTTCGATCATTCAACCTTCCTGAACTTATCTTCTGTTTTCCTGTCGATTACAAACTTCCTGTACTCATGCCATCTTCACTGTTGTACTTGCCATCAATGACAAGCATTCGTTGTCTGCTAAATATTTGCCATTCGTTGTCTGTTAAATATTTGCCAACAAACCATATGAGGTCAATTTGGTTGAGGTCCATGAACACTATGAGAGATATTAACCAGGGCAGGATGGATTGATTTTTTTAGGAATTTTGAAGGTCATAACTCAGGAATTACCAGGGAATTTTCCAATAGTTTTGATGGATAATGTGCTCACATATGAAATCTCACACTTCATATATCTTAGAAATCTTTATCTGAAATCATTAGGATACTACAAGTAAATTCTTGGATTCCATACATGCTATATAATAGAAGAAGATTAAATTGGACCTCTAGAGTGCCTAGAACTTGGATCAAGAATCCCTGGAAGGGTCTAGCATTCCTCATTCAAAAATTTATCACATATGAAGGAATATTTAGCCTCATTTTCCTTTATCACATCATATTACTAATTCACTTGAAGGGTGAGTAGCCACTAAATATGCCATATTGTTTGTTGAATAGCCTTACTAAGATGCCCAAGTCTATCCAAAGACAAATGAAGAATGTTGAGAGGTCTTTGTATCATCATAACCTCATTAAATTAGTTGTCAAACATTAACTTTCAAAGCAAGGCATAAGGCGGTTAGAGTTATTAACAAGCAATGGCTTTGAGGAGGATGATAAAGGATTTGAAGAATATACATCAAGAAACATCTCTTAGGAAGCATCGTGGCAGCAAGAAGAAATAGACCAACAAGAGCTTGTTGTACAACCAAGGAAAAACAAAACCAAAAAGAAAGTAAGAAAAAACACATCAGAATCTACCATACTAGTAAAGATGACTAGGGACATGAAAATGAAGCTTTAAGAGGACAGGGAAGGAAGAGAATAGAGTCAGCCATGATTTGAGAAGATAAAAAGAAGCCAAAAACTAGGTTTCAAATGAAATCTACTCCTAAACTTGATCCAAGACAACTAGAGGGATATGAATATGTGGAAAACAAGGAAAGGGAAGCAAGATAAACATCCTATATTAATAAAAATTCCTCAAAAACAAATGCAACTCAAGCAACAAATCCAGATGATCAAGTGTCAATCTCTACATGGATGACAAAATAAAAATTGAGAAGGAAGAAGAAAGAGGTAAAGAAACTGAAGGTTGAAATAATGGAGTTAAAAGTTCTAGACTCCCACATTAAAAATGAGAATGAGATACTCAAATAGAACATGGAAATGATTGTCAAGGAAAATGACCAGTTAAAAGAAGAATTGAAGAATTTGAAAGAAGAGCATCCAACAACCACTCAAGGGAAGATCCAGGAAATAGGACAAACATCAAGAAGGTACAAGTTAAGGAAGAAATCATGAGGGCATTGAAACCAAGAGTTGGAGATAATTTTGAAGTTTTGAATTTGCATAAGGGACATGCAAAAGCTTAAGTCTGGGGGAGATATTGGGTTCAACTTTTTTTCATAAAAACCATCATTTATACCCTATTTTCACCACTCCTTTCCTCCATTTTTGACATTTTTGTACCTATTGTAACTAAACCTAGGCTCAATAAAGGATTTCAAAGGTAAATTATTAGTTTTATTTTCATTTTCTATTTAATAAGCAAAATTGTCAAAATCTTGAGTTTTTGTCAGCATTATTACCAAAAGTGAATTTTTCCCATAATTGCTCTGAGCTTAGCATATTTGCAGGATGAATTAGAGAAAACGAGAATATGGGTTTTGTTCCCATCGTTTACACCATAGGTGAGATTTTAGAGAATGGGAAACTGCTCAGAGGTCATTGGCCAACGTTGTTCAAACATGTGGCTTCCACAAGCAAAAGAATAGTAGCAAGAACAAAATTTGATTTCGTCCCAATTTCTCGAGCAAATCTCTCATCTAAGGTTCGATCTCACATCCTTAGGAGGTCGTTCAGATCTGTTGACCATCCAAGAGAGCTTCTAGGCTAGATTAGTTACACCTCCTCATGTATAAATATGTCAAAACTTCAAGGCATTAAAAAAATTCAAATTTGAGAAGCTTCTAAACATATTGTAGATGAATTTTATTAATATAAGTCTCTAGTTCTTCTCCATTTGATTTACTAAGCATGTGGATGGGCCAAATCTTGGAAGGCCCCCCTTGCAATGGTCTATGAAACAATGTACATTGTTGTACAGAGATTGTGTGTGTTGCCTCTTTAATTAGTGTGTGCTAGCAAATATTTATGTGTCTCTATTTCTTTTAAATAGTTCTTTGTTTTTAGTTTTAATTGCAGGATTTTTTCCTTTTCAAAGTAGCATTTAAATGAATCTTGAAACCCTCTTTTGATCCGTAATTTGCACAAGTCGAAAAGAGTATCGTTGTGAGGTCATCATTGTTATGACAATTTATTTTTGCACCATGTTTTTCCACCATTGAAGATTATGACAAATATGGGTAAAGGAGATTATAATTTTTTTTGCATTTCCTTCCTTTACAATTTATGAAATCCACAATTAAAACAGAGTATTATTGTAGAGGCTATCTCTTGCCGAGTTAAAATTATTTCACTGTTTCTAGAGTATCTTTATAAGGGATTTCTTCACCCTACAAACTGTGTTTACACCATTGAAATTTGATAAATGGAACTAGTCACTAGAGGAAGCTAAATCCCCCCTACAATCTGATTTTCAACCAAGAAAAATTGTGGTAACTGAATTGAGAGGATTTAGCATTTCTTGAACTTTTGCTTTCTTAGATACTTAACAAATTCTTTAATTTCATGGTCAAACTGAGTCTTGTCACAGAGTTCCTTTCATATATTTGAAACAAATTTCCTTTGTGACCTAATTGTCTACCATTGAGGCTATGATCATTTGAAGAATTATTTCTTGATTCTTTTGAAAACTAGTTGATAAAAGTATTTTTGTAGTGTTTCTTAAAAGAGTTATTTTAGAGTTAAGATTGATTTTAAGGCTAGTATCTTCACATATAGTTATGTTCCTCTAAGCTAACAATTTGGTTTTAATGGATGATTGGAAGTGCTCCTTATTTCCCGAAATGAAATGTGCATGAATCAATAAATACTTATTGTCAATGCGTAATTCAAAATCCAAAAATCATCCTTCATCTTTCCCTTCCCTTGCTCACCTCTCTCTACCCTATATCCATGGTACCATCGATCATATTTTTAGAATTATGGCCAAAAAGAATATCAAAACCTTTTTCAAACCTTATAAAACCCTTAAGAAATTTTTCATAATTGCTAAGGACAAATAGACCCATGTGTTTGGACCATGAGTTTACCAAATTCCTTTCTCCTATGGAAAATCTTACATAGGCCAAAACGGAAGATCCTTCAAAGCCTGACTCAAAGAACACGTAGCTGACACAAACCACAACATGATCTCCAAGTCAACTATTGTTGAACATTTCTTCAAATCTAATCATCTAATTTTTTTTGACCAAACCAAAATTCTGGCCTCAACACCCTATTGCTCCTCTCATATCATTTTGAGAATCACTGGAAATCGAAAAACACCCCAATAAATTCAATCGTGAAGATGGATACAAATGTATCGAGTCATGGAAGCCCCTTATACATTACCTCGAGCATTGAATTGTCTCTTACTCCTTGATTATTATGATTTTCCAGTATATATTTTCTCACACTATCTTCATGTGTTGGTCCTTTTCTATCTCAAACCTCCTCCTAGTTTGTTTTTTCCCACTTGGCCCTTGACTTTTATCAATACTTTTCTCTATTAGTTTTCTCACCGGTTTACTTGTCGTTGTTTATTTTACGTTTATCTTATCCTTACTATTATATTTTGGATAATCCATTTTACTTCTAATTCCTTAATCATCCTTATTAATAATTTTATCTTATTTTTTGTTTTTCTCCCTTTAATATTTGACTTTCTCATTGTTCAATCATAGCTCTCCCAATGGATATTTGTTTAAACAAAAAAAATATTTTATTTTATTCATTCCATAACAGTTCATTTTCACAAATGGATATCTCCTCACTTTTACCCTATATAAATATCCTCCTCAATCATACTCTTTTCTAATCACTCAGCTTGGTTTGTCCCTAATGATGGGTGGAGTTTCCACTCGAAACGTTGGACGTTTGAAAACTCCTACACAATTTATTCCAGAAAGTTATAGAAAATATTGGAGCATTGTTGGTAGGTTATCATAAGAGAGTGATAATATTTTACAAGTATCTTGGTTACTTAGAAAAAAAGAAAGCATATTCGAGTCGGGACAAAATGATGTATTTCAATATTCAAATGCTAAAAAAAACTACCTAACTTTAATCCCAATGGATTTTCTCTACAAATAAACATGATAAACAATTCATGATGTGTACCTAAAAGTGTGAATCTCAGTGTGATTGAATTGGTGATGATGTAACTGCTTTGTTAGAGATTATATAGTGTTGGCTTGTTGCATCTAAGTGGGAATTCAATTGTGGAGGTTTTCCACTATGATTGTGACAGTATGGCAACCCGAAGTCAAGCTCTAAGTGAACCAAATCCATAGATCTAGCCCAAAGTTGAGCTCTTTGTGTCTTCCATGCTCAAGTGCCATGCAATATAACTCATCCACAGTTCAAGTCACAACCTCCCTGCAATACACAGTCATTGCAAATCCTAGGTTGATTCAAGATAAGACTAAATCCACAACCTCCCTGCAATACACAGTCATTGCAAATCCTAGGCTATGAGTCAAGATAAGACTAAATCCAAGTCATGTGGAAGAATCAAACCAAAGGGGCTCATGGCCTTTCTTGCCTTTGATCACAACAAGCTCAACACATAAGGCTATCCCCAAGTTGAGTTTTGTGACCAAGTGTCAAACAAGGAGGAATCAAACCAAAGAGTCGTATGGCCTTTGTTGCCTCAATCGTAGAAAAATCAACAAAATGCAACAGTAAGGCTATCCCCAAGTTGAGTTCTATGGCCAATTGTAAAACAATTGCATGGTGTACAGATGGCGATAAAAATTCAGTTTTTCAATTTTTTAAATGTTAGTCTATTATTTTAGAGTGATAACTTTGTTACATTCCCAAAACTAATTACAAATTTGAAAATGTATTTTCAATCCCAATGATGAGTATTACCATGTGCAAAGTGGTTATAATCAATCAAGGTATTGAATAGACAATACTAAATCCATGCAAAAATATTAAATAATAAATGTCATAAAATAAATTTATAAAAAATTCAACAAATACCATATCAAATTTGATACAAACAAGTAAGCAATTAAAAAAGAGTGCATAGTAAATTAAAGGATAAATAAATAATGAGTAAAAAAAAACATAAAAAATGAAAAAAGAATAAAAAAGAAAGAATGATAATATAAATAACAAAGAGATGCAGTATACAAGAAGTATGTGAAAGATATAGAAATAGGTTTTTTTTTAAGAATTATGGAAAAACATAAATAAATAATAATAAAAGGAAGAGAACATTATAAGAAAATAATAATACAATATAGTATACTCACTTGTCAGTTCATTCAAGCAGAAGTTGTGGAAAAAAGAAGAAGAATATGAGAACCTAAGGAACAAGAGGGAAAATTGAGCAAAGCAACAACAATGGTTTAAGTTTGATCAAAAACATCTAAGCTTGGTGCATATCTAGATGCATAGTCAACATCCCTCTTTCTAACTAGCCAGAATGCCTCCTTCTAGCGCATTGGCTTGGAAGAAAAATACATACGCCTATCGATCAACATGGTAAGAAAGTAAATTCCTCCTTCCTTTAGTCCTACGTGCCAAAATTCTTGGTTTTCAGGTCAAGCTCAAATTTCATGCTATCCCCATCATATTTAGCCTACGTCCATCTTACCCCTAGTATGGTCACCAAGGTAATGTTTATTGCTTAATATGACCTTGGATTTGGAACTAAGAACTCTATTATTGGGAACTAAGGACTCCATTACTAGATATGTAACACCCTTTGGCTAGAATTTGAGTTTTTACACCGTAGTTGGGATCCTCTTTAAAGGTGACCCCTTGTTAAAAATTTACTCACCATAGGAAATATGTATGGACTGATAAATATGCATATCCTTGATAGTTGTTGATGAGGAATATTTACTCGATATGATGTTTATATGACAATATGTTGATGTTTTAGTTTGATTAATAGAATACAATATTTTGGACTCACCATCCCCTCATGCTTGTTAGATACCTAGTCTTTGGGAAGAATTAATTAGACGACTCTTCTAGAAGAGAAAGTAGTAAGAGAGGACATGGAAAGAGAATTTCATAGGCAGTGGGATAGGCATAATCAAGGTGAGAGATATAATATTCATTGTTATCATTGTAGCAAGAATGGACATGATGCAAAGACATGTAGGATTCCATGGGAGAAGATCAAAGAAAAACATGAACAAAAGAAGAAAAAGGTAAAGCTCATGAATATGCTCATTTTTTTGTTGCTCATTGCAATATTGGCATAAATGAATATTTGTTCAACACTTCATTTTCTTCTTGGAGAAATACTTGGTTGCTTGACACTGGTGCTACTTGACACACGAATTTTCAGAGAGACTTCTTTGAAAAATTGAATGACAATGTAGAGGGTGTCGTATACTTTGTAGATAGATCCGGTCTCAAACCTACAATAATTGGCACCATCAAACTCAAATTTCCTAGATCCTTGGATTTTTCTTTTGCATGATGTTCTCTATCTTCCTAAGTTGCAGAGTAACTTGATGTCTCTTGTGTACATTCCACAACAAAGCCATACTATTCACATGTTTGATGGAAAATTTGAAATAAGGGGGTCTTCCAACAACATGGTTGTCATGATAGGATGGGAGGATGAGAAATTGTTGAATTTGAAAGGGACATCTGCATAGGCACAGAATTGTGCATACCTCTCTCAACATGATGAAGATACATTGTCATATAGTCTATTGTGGCATGCTACATTTGGCAATACTAAATATGACCAAATTTTCCACACTTTTTCGTTGCTATTGCGACACTTATTCATTGCACTTTCCACGAAATTAGGTTTTATTTTTTGTGGATCTTTTTTCGTTGCTAAATCCACAAAGAAGAACTAATTTTGGAAATATCCACGAAAAATGGCTGCCATGTGCCATTCATTTGTGTTCCTAAATAATTTTTATTTTTATTTTTTTACGAACATCCGTCTATATAGCAACAAACATTCGTGGCAAAACACAAATGATAAGCATTTGTTGCAGTAAATTTTATTTATTTATTTACAAACATTCGTCTATATAGTGAAAAACATCTGTATATATAGCGAAAAACATCCATCTATATAGAGACAAACATCCTTGGAAAAACACAAATGATAAGTTTTTGTTGCAACGAGAATGTTATATTTTCCATGCTTTTTCGTCGTTATAGCAATGAGGACTGTAGGTTAAAAAAATAAAAATTAAAATTAAAAAAATCATATTGGCCACCAACCCCAACCCAATTCACTTTGATTTTAATTTTCTCAAGGAATCCTTGCAAAGTGAGGCCCTAAACAAGGAATATTGGATATTTCTAGATGAGTGGAGTTCCCTTATTTGAATACCATTTTGTGGTGAATGCCACTCCTTTGGAAATATTAAGCTACCTCCTCCCCTAGAAGCCTTAAGGTTTCCTCAAAATGAGCAACGTATTTCATCTATTTTTATTCTAAGATGGGTGCCATTTACACATTTGAGGTGAGAGCCTCATTGATGGTTATGATCTCTTCTAGTTTGGGGTCTTCAACCTTGACCCAAAGAGGGATATTTATCTCTTCTTCCCTATATTTATTCAATTCAACTTCTCTCAAATCCTCATGTTGAATCCAATATGATAGTGCCTCGAGTTGTAAATCCCCTACATATGGGTTTGGGTTATATTTGTAGGGATGTAGAAGGGAAAGTTTGTGTAGATAAAATTCACACAACCTATCCCTCATTTCTTCATCATTATCTTGACATACACCTACAAATTCTTTTTGGGTCTCTATCTTAAATGCAACCTATTGCAATAGACTCTGGATTTGAAATTTATACCACTGATCTCTGAGAAAAAGGTTGTGAACTTTGATTATTTTCCTACATCTCATCACATATTTTTCAAGCTAGGCCATTTTGGTTATGGATACCTTCATTATCGTTGCCTGGTAAATTTGAGCAGTCAAATACTTCTTAGTTCTTGCCAATTATTCCTTCAAATCCTTGTTTTTCATTTCTATTTCCTTATGACTGTTAACTCCTTGCATTCTCATGATTTGAAGCTTTTCTTGTAGGTGGTGGAATTATTTCTCGACTCCCTTTGTGATGCATTATACCTTATTTCCCTTTTCCATATTATTTTTTTCTATGTTTTTACATTTGAGGGCCTCATCCCTAGCTAATTCTAATTCTCTTAGAGTGAGTTGCAAGCTGGGTTCTATAGGTTCCATTGTATTTTCATCCTTAGGTGCCCCTAATGGGATTCATGTAGGAATGGGATTCCTCCATATTTACTATGGAAGAGGAGATTGGGGTGATTAGTTTAGGAGTTTCTTGGGATCTAGTCTTAGCTCTCCTATAGAACTTCCAACTTTCACTTTGAATTGTGGTTTTCTTCCTAATATTAAATAGGTTGCTTGGCAATGTCCTTAATTTAATTAGGGTTTCATGCACCTCCTTGTATATGGATTATGCCTTGAATTTATTTTGAGATTGCTTTTTCATGGAGGTACCTAGATTTCCTTGTTTCTTATTCCTCTTGATATCCCTCTCACAACTTGGCTCTTGAGCAGACTATTGAGATTACATAAAGGCCTATATCTCCATATCCACAAACTATTCCCATGATACCCTAAGACTCTATACTTCTAAGGAATCACAAAATACTAGCTTGATGAGGCCATGAAGTTCTAGTGGCTCATTCTTACCTCTCTTTACATTTGTGCTCATCTCCCTCAGGGACTGCAAGAGAAAAAATGGGATACTTAAATTTTGTTTAGGATTTTGGTGAAATATATGTCTTATATGGTGTAAAAATATGAAGTTATATGCATAGACCGAACTTAGTCTTCCATCACAAGTAATATATATGAGAAAATGGTATGCCACTTTAGGCCATGAATCTAGCAAGAATTCCCTCTTCACCCCATTCTTTTCCACTACAAGATACTCACAGTTGATAAAGGAGATGAAGTCGTAGTCGATAAGAGTTTAATCTCCTACAGGATCCTTTATCGACTATGGACTATGACGTCATCTCCTTTATTTACATTTCTTTGTGATTTATTGTCTTATATGTGAGGAATTGGTTTAATATTGGGATCCTTTAAGGAGATAATGGACCACACACAAAGTGTCCAGGAAGGAACTCAATACCTACAATAGAAGGAATACTATAGAAGAGTCTATAATTGATTGTGGGAACTTTCTGAAGTAAATTTCAAGTAATGAAATTTGGTCTAAATGTTACTTTTGAACCATTTGAAGATGATCATAGCTTCAAATCATGACATGGAGTAGGAAATGCAATGAATGGGCATTGCAAAACATATCTAGCAAACATACCTTGCGATAGAAATGATTGAAAATCAAGACCTTTATTTAGGGAAATCGATCATTCTCTACATGATATTTCCACAAACCATCCAACGTGTCCTCTGTCCCTCTTTTGCACATGCAACTATAAAATAGGCACCCAATTATCAACTACTAATAGAATAAAACCAATGGGCTAACTAGACTATAAAAAACATGTAAAAACCCTTATCTTGTCAATGTCCTTTCACCAGGTCCATCATCCCATACAACTTGATAAGATTTTTCCACGAGTTGCATTTCCATTGCCAAGACATGCAGAAATCATCAAAGACAAAATTTTTATATGAGTAAATAATATATAAGCAAATAAACAAGCATTTAAACATGTAAAAGACTCTATAAATACTAAAGTGGAATACCTTAATGAACCTCTCTTTGTTTCGAGAATAAGCTATTCCCTATTGAACAGGGCCAACCACATGAAGGTGGAAGCTCATATGGACCCTCCACTCCCCCCCGCCCCCCTCACATTGATCTCAATTCCCCTTACCCAATAAATTATTTATTTTACATAGAAAACATATAAACATTCATGCAATGGTAGGAAATTCATCAAAACATATAAAAATTCATGCATATGTAGGCACGTCATCAAAACATATAAACATATAAACATTCATGAATAAGGAGGCAAGTCATATAAACATTCATTCATATTAATAACGATAGTCATCAAAATACAAGTCATAAATTTATACAATCAGTTTTTTTTTTTGTTTTTTTGGGTTTTTTTCTCATAAAACCCACGAGTGGGATATCATCATCCTCATCTGGAAATGTATTTCTTGCACCTTGTCCTTGTGTTGATTGTGTTACCATGCACTCGCGTACCATACTTATGGCATGTCAATGAGAAGGGCATGGAAGAAGCTGCAAATGGGCATCGGCTGCAACAACGAAAATTGTCATATTGATATGCTAAAATATTAGTGAAATAACTATTTCATTATTTCGAATAACATTACAATATTTCTCTTTACCTATATATCTAATTATGACAACTATTGTGTTCATTGCTTGTGTCGTTTGTTCCTCTTGCAGTTCACCCTCGTGAGCTACATCCTCTTCCATTGAAAGAAGAAACTTTATAAGTACACGTCAGCAAATAAATATCTATAATCATAATAGATACTTTTATTTCTAAAGCATACACACCTGAATGGCTAGTATGCTCCCCAATATCATGCGATAGGCGCTCCCCAATATCATGTGATATGTGCTCCCCACTATCAAATGGTATTTGTTGAGTACCACTACCCTCACTGCATCGGTTTCTCTCCTGCTTAAGACAAACATAAACTTTTAGTTATTGGTAATATAATAAATCATGAATAGATTTTCCAAGTATACTACAATGATGGCCTTATTGATTTTATTTACCTGCATTTGTATCATTAGGGAGATTGGTGTCTACCCCAAGATTTTTTGATATTCAACCACACTTTGAAAACCAAACTTGAAACCAAGGTTTAGGTCTTCCTCGGTGGCAACAGAGTTGAACGTATTTCCCTGCATTGCATAGCATCATTATAATTGTTTGTAATAAAACAATTATTTGTTTGCTATTGTTAAATAAATATTCACCACAATTAATCATTTAATTCTTATGATTCGTGCTCTTAGTTTTCTGTAGCCACCCTGGCCCAATTTATGTTTCCTGTGCTTTTCCACTCTAACCTTTGTTTATTTGGAGGTGTCAGGAATCCTATGAAAATTTTGAAATATGTTAGATGTGTTGGATTACTGAGAGGGGGGGTGAATCAGTAATAACATAATTATAATCCTTTTTCTTCAAATGTTATATCAATGTAGAATTATTATCCAATAATGAGCAGTAATAAATAAACAATCACACACATGCATAGTACACCAGTGTTTTACGTGGAAACCCAAATCAAGAGAAAACCACGGAATGCTTTTTCTTATATGTATTGAAGAATTACATTCATTGGAAGCACCAACTTCCTTTGTTTTCCAGCTGCAACTGGAAGGAGGCTCCAACCTCCTAGTTTCTCAGGCTACAACATGAGGGAAGCTCCAACTCCCAAAATCTCTAGCTACAACCAGAAGGAGGATACAACCCCCAATGTTCTCCGGCTACAACCGGAAGGTGGCTACAACCACCTATCCTTGCCCCGTCCTGCCACCCTGAAGTAGAAGTAGAATGATAGAACCACTGTCACACTATCACTGTGAGATATACCGTTGTAAACCTGTACCAATAAATTGAACCATGCATCAACCTATACCTCAAACCATAATCAACCTGTACCATAAACAAGTGCATCAACCATGCACCAACCTGTAATCAACCTGTACCATAAACAAGTGCATCAACCATGCACCAACCTGTAATCAACCTGTACCATAAACAAGTGCATCAACCATGCACCAACCTGT